>APFE030562434.1:85682-140089 GCA_000404065.3 Pinus taeda
GGGGGCTCTGCCCCCCCTCTAACCCCCCGGTTCACTACGTAGGTTAGTCGTCGAAAGAATATAACACAACCCAACAATTTTTTGAGTTGCATAGTCACTAATATCTGATTTTGTACTAGTGTATAAACCCTTTCTCCCACGGTATGGGCAAAGAGATAACACAAAGAAGAAATAGAATTATATATAACAAATGTTTTGCATAACATATGTGGAAAACAAAATCAATATTTTTGTTGACTAAACCATTAATTAATTTAATTAAAAGAATTATTAGTGATGTTGTATTAGAAATAAAAACTAAAATTGAATATAACTATAGTAGACTCCAAAGAAAGAGTAAAGATTCTTTGTTATATAAAAAATTTAGGTGTGCATTTAGGTACATTACAGACATATAAATTGTTAGTCAATCTATAGCAACATTTGAATCCCCTATCAATTGTAAGTTTAGATTGTTGAAGTGATATTATTTAAATGACTAACATAACTAATTGATTCATAGAATAATTTGGTCATTTATGTTAGTCATTTTTAGTTGGCAATAATTGTTTTTACATTTTTGTAGTATTTAACTTGGAAAAGTTGTGGTGACTAATGTTTTTAGTCACCTAGTCACTAATATGCCCATTTTCTACTAGTGAAAGCTATTGTGTGGCTTATTTTATACTTTTGTTTGAAGAATTATATCTTTATTATGGATTTCCAATAGATATAACTATAGATGGAGGGATGCAATTCACTTCCTAGTTGATTCAAAGTATTATCAAGAAATATAATATTCATAACTTGATTACTTCATCTCACGACCTGCAAGCTAATGGACATGTGGAGAGTACCAATAATGCAATTGAGGCAATTCTAACAAAGAGCTTAACTAGTCACTATTGATATTAGGATGAGAGATTTATAGAGGTGATTTTGGCCTATAGAACTACATGGAATAATTCCAAAATATTCTATTCATATGAGCTTATGTATGCTAAGTGTCTTATTTTTTCCACTGAGTTCTAGATCAAGGCACCTAGGAGTTCTTTAAAGGTAGATTTGAATTTTATTACAACACAAAAACATTGTTTGGATCAGATAAATGAATTAGGAGACATCTTCTTGAATGCCATATAATCCACTTATATCATCCAACAACAATGAACCAAGTCGCATAATAGGTTCATTTAAAAAAGGTGTTTGAGAAAGTTCACTAGGCTCTATTATACGATTTTAGATTCAAGTATTTTAAGGGAAATATATGTACCACGCGGCTTGGATTTTATGAAGTGGACACAATATTTGAAAATGGGACAATTAAGTTGAAAGCTATTGATTAGTTCCAAATATATTTTTTTTCCAATAGATATCATCATTGGTTATATCGTCAGATAGGGTAATAATTTTTTATTACATAGATATAATTATTGGTCTATTGGACTATTCAATGGTGAATTCACATATTTTTACTACCACTATAAATGAGGGTAATGACTTTCCGATGGTTTAAGTATCTAATTTACTTTAGAATTAGGGAGGCACCAATACTTGTTAAAGCATCAAGATATATTTTGTCTTCCACCCTTGGTTCACCAAGAGGAGTCTTATCCTCAACTTCCATAGGAAATACATTTATGGTCCGAGTTTCATCTTTAGTGTGATAAATTTCCACGGACATTTACATAAAGAGTTTTTTCCTTCCTTATGTTAGTGGCTTGTAAAATATTCTTCATCATGATTGTGGGAGATACATTTAAGTTGGAATTCTACCATTTTTCCATAGTTAACTTTTGAATTTTGAGTGGAGAATATGGAGGATGGGTATTGGTGGTGTAGGGATAGTGAATAAACGAGGTTTTTTTTAGTTCAAAATTAGGCACTTTTTGTGCTTCTTTATCTTATTGAATAAATTAAACATATTTTTTAGGGCTATCCATTAAAACATGATCATAAATGTCATCCCTGGTACCAATAATACAACATTCTTGTAAGAAGATGTTTCAAAATATTTTAGTTTAGAAATCCAATTAGTTGAAGGTGGTGATGTAGACATCAATTGTAACTCACTATTTATGTTTGGTGAGATGGACAAGGTGGTGAGTATCAATGTTAAAGAATTCGGAAAGATCAACAACATTTCTCCTATTTCCAATGCTTTTAGTGTCAACGGACGACACCCACATGAACTTTTAAGAGCTCATATTTAATTCCATGTAGTAAGAAATAATATTATATTTGAGTGACCTATCTAGTGGGGTTACAACTATAAAATTTATTCAAATCTACTTTCAAAAGGTGGATATAATGAAAAGGAGATTTAGAATATGATGAATCAATTCCCTTATTGTTTACCATTTTCTATGGAGAAATAGGGACCACATGTTCACCAATCATACCAATCTTAGAATTAATGGAAGGTGTGGAAGTAATATCATGACATTCCTTTTTTGTTCTAAGCTTAAGTATTGGAAAATTGGTTTTGAATTTTTGTATAGGATTATTCCAAAGAAGAAATGTAGTCCTTATGAAATTCCAATGGAAGTGGGTAATGGTTGGGTGGGACTAGTGACGACAGAGTAAGGGAAGGGGGAAGTGCATCCACAAAAAATTATTTAGTGAGGAGCTATACTAAAGTGATCAGTGTGGCATGCTTGAGTAAGAAAGCTATGTGATTAGTAATAATATGGGTGGGCTCACATAAGTTTCACTTAATAAAGAGGGATATCACTTCAGTCATCACAGTATTAGGAATCTGTTGAGATAGGTCCCAAAAAAGGGTGGCTCTAGGTCCACTTTATACTTTTTCTTCTTTTCTTATTTTTTTCCTTCTGGGCTAATAAAATGAATTCAATACTTTTATATTTTAAAATCCAATAGATTTATACTATGAAATACATAATATTGTGTTGATAAAATGCCCAAATTTTAAATATTACTTAATGTGTCGAAATTTAGCAACTCGATGTAACAAATAGGGTTTCCACGAATTCAAGAAAATATGACTAATACATTAATGGTCCTAATAAAAAGGATATTACTTATGATATAGATTTGCAATGTGCTTCCAAGGCATAATAGTAGTACTCATAACGATAACTCAGGGCTCTAACAAAGAAGGAACAATTGTACCCTTACTTGCACTACCTAATAAACACGAGCATTCTTCTTGAGTTTTGTTGTCATTTCCATCATAATAGATTGGTCGCAAAGTAGTTGAGATATTAATGCTTTCAAAACATGTAAAATAATTCTAATATACCACAAGGTATGTGGATGTGAGATTCCATTTATAGGATATATGGTATATAGTACTACTTCAATGGATACCATTAGGGGTTATAGGGGTGTAGTTCCTGAATGAATTCTTCTCTATAAGTAATTTTACTAAACAAAAGAAATCAGAGTGGTATTTTGAGGATGTTGGAACATCTGTAACTTATAAATATTTGTAAAATATATTCCAAATGGTAGGTCAAAAGAAAGAGTCTAATACCATGTATGGTGTACCTGACATAAATATTTTAAACGTGAATGCAAAATAATATTTAAATATTTAACAAACAATAATAAGAAAAAGATAGTAAAAATATTATTAATAGGAGGAAATAATGATAATTGTTATTTCTATATATTACAATAGTTTACAATAATCTCTCTCTCTCTCATCTCTCTCTCTCTCTATATATATATATATATATATATATATATATTCTATATATATATATATATATATATTACTTTTTACCCTACTTGAACATTCTAGAGAAGGAACATTGTACTAAGTGGAACCTTCTAATAAGCTCTCTTACAAAATTTCAATTCACACTATTATGAGCCATAGTGAGAGAGAGAGGGAGAGAGAGAGAGAGAGGGAGGGAGGTATAAATATAGATGGCAGGGGGAGTGAGGAAAGAAGAGAAAGATAGAGAATGTTAAGGAGAGGAAGGTAGAGTGAGATGAGGGGGAGAGGGAGGGTAAGAGAGAGTAGAGGAGGAGGGATATTGGTGCAGGGCTACCACCTACGCATATACCGCAATATGCATTTTACACAATAATGCATATACACCTGTTCCAGGATAGTTAACTCAATGAAGGAGTCAATTCTACAGACCATAAATGGTGAATTGGACCTCCTATGAGCTTCTTTGCATAGGAACTTCAATCAACCCTCGTGAAACCTCTATCGTTTTTATAATATGAACCCTTCAGAACCATATTTCACATATATATAACCTCTCTATATTCTTTGGTTACACATATATTAACCCAAAACACTATCGGCGATTTTCCACTTTATATCTCATTACAAAGGGAAATACTCCCAAAACACATTTTCCACTTTATTACGGCCTTATCACAGAACCCGAGGTTAAAACCTCTATCGCAATCACTATCAGCTATATCAACGATTCATATACATATGAGCCATCATCCCTCCAACTATGATATTCGACTATCGGATCATTTAACACATGTTATCACGTTAAAAAGCTTGCACCTTATAAATTATCACAATATTAATTATTTGGGAATACAAATGAATTCCCGCTCCTTATAGTTATGTTGGATTTCAAATTCATTACAACCATGACTATAATATCGTCGGGTCCATTCACCATTGTTCCCACAAAATCTCTCAGATCTTCGTGAGCTCCGATACTCGATCGTTGATAAGACCCGATGCTAATCACCGATATATCACTATCAACGATATTGCAACAGTGATAGGTTGCTTACCCTTGGCACCTTCGATCACAGATATGCCATTAAATCATGACCATTGATCTGGCCACAATATAATGGTCCATGATTAATCGCTACTCGCACTTATTCCGATAACTTTAAAGGGACTCCCGCCAATGCGATTGATTCTCAGTTATTGGTCTCACTGATACAACGGTTGCTGAGTGTCGAACTTCAGTTCTCCGCTCTTCCTCTTTTACTTGGTTTTTCTACGTTTTCTTCAGTTTCTCTATGTATTTTGAGTTTCTTTAAGGTCTTTCCTTACGCCCTTTCGCTACTCACTCTTCCTCTCGAGATGAACTCCTTTAGTGAATTCTTTCTTCGCAATTTCACCCAAGATCTTGACTTTGGTCTTTGATTTGATTCAATGATCCTTTGTTTTTCCTGTATCAGTGTTACGCCTCAGCATACTGCAGAACTCTGCCTACACTCTGTCATAGAACCTATGAGTTCAACACAGTAATTCAAACATTCATGAAATATTCTTCAATACTCTGACACAGCAATGAACCAACATCTGCATATACTAAATATAAAAACAAATATTACATCCGAGACACTTCAGTCTCATGCACACACACACTCGATTCTCCTCATTAGTGGCATCTTCTTATTGAATGCACAAGTTCACTTATTTATAAGAATGTGTTTGATTTGATCATTGGACAATCTGATCACCCCTCTAATAAAAGCCCTAAAGCTCTCTACATTAATACATCTGTGGCAGATAAGTCTCCTTGAGACTTTATCCATTTCATCTTTTCCTCTTTTTTAAAACAGAAAAGACTTCTTATGAGCTTCCCATTTAATGCCTAAGAGCTCTCTCTTATTCCTAGAATCATGGAACTGTTGAAGAGTTGGATTTGACTTCTACCACTCATGTTCTCATTTATTTATTTTTGAGAGAATTTACATATTCTCCCATTATGTAATGAAATCACACTTAAAGGCCTAAATATTGCCTTAAATTGATACTCAGGAAAACTATTTCCTAAAATGCATGACCCCCTATGTCTACTATTTACAATGATTTTCCTTGGGATGAATGCTTTTTCATTAGACTCCGAAAGTAGAAAATATTCATCATCTCCTAATCATGTGTCTTCGATTCTTGGTATTCCTGGATCCCATTCTTTTCTCTGTAACTGTCTAGATGATTTATTCCTTTGTTGTAATTGCACTTATGTTGTCTTTTGCTCCATTTTCTTCTTCTTGTCAGTCAGGTTCAACTTCTGATTCATGTTGCTTGTTGTTGTTACCATTTTCCTCCATTTGAATTGCTTCAACATCTGCTACCATATTTCTTCAATTTCTATGTCCACCATGTCTTTGGGCTAGTCCATCTTCTACTTCTTACTTATGTATTCCTCTATTTGTTTGAAGTTACTATTGTTATCTTCTATGTTGACTTTTCATTTACCTGCTTCATTCTTCGGTTAACTTGCTCGTGTTTTACTTGCTATCTCCCTATCATCGTTACCCTCTTTCATGATTGAATCATGACTATTCAGAATTTTATCCAGCAATTTAACATCTTTGCTCCATGGATTGAGTTCTTCCATGAAGTCTTCTTCTTTCATCTTTACTTGGCTTCTCACCTATGCCAAATCTCATCCAGCAATTGCAAGAAAAAATCCATCCACCAAACAATTGTTAAAATTAAAAACATGGCGCCTTGCTGCCTCTTCTTTCTTTGGAAACATTTCAGTTTGTTTCTTTATTTCCTCTTCCTCTGTCAGCATATCAGTATGCTTATTCGAATTCTCATCAGAATTCATGAGACTATCCATTAGTCTCTCTTCCACACCATTTGTTCTAGTGATGCTTTCCTGCTCTTGTACATTGTAGTGAATTCCTCCTCCTTTAACATTCTAATGGTTATCTTTAATTTGAAATTGTTTCATTCCTACCACCGCTTTACCATCTTCAAACAATCTCTAGTCAATCTCTTTGATCACATACTCATACTCATTTAGACTTTTTAATGAACTTGCAAAAAAATTGTTGCATCTTCCTGTCTCCATGCCTACTTGAGACACATCTTTTTCTTCAAAAACTGTAACTGTAGCTTTTGTTATACCGTCAGGTTCTCTCATCAGTTTCTCCAACAGTTTGATCTCTTCTTCACACTTAGCAAGCACTTCATCTCAATGCTTTCTTCTTCCAGCTTCATCCTTTACATGTTTTGTTACAGTATTAAAACACTATCTTCCTTGATCCTTACAATCTCAGGGTATTTCTGTTATAACAAATAGCTACTTGTCTCATTCAACAGTTTTTCTCCATCATACTCTGTTCTCCTAGAGTACTCCTCCAGACTTTCCATATATTCAAAAGACTACCCATCCTCTTCAAAACACTCACTAGCAAAGGAGTATTGTCTCAAACAAGGATTCCAAATTCATTTTCCCAAGGTTAAATCCTTTGCATAGGGTTCCTCCTTCTTAACATCTTTCAGTAGATGTCCTTCTTCCCTACTATCTATCTCAACAGTTTTCATGGATATCTCCATTGTGCCTATCATCATAGTGAATTGATGATCATTTACTATGTTTTTAGCTAACGTAGTCTCTTCCCCAAGTTTTCCTTCAATCCCTTGTTGTTTATCTCCTCTAAAAATAACTTAAAATGGTTGTTTTTCTCCTATAATACATGCCTTCATACACAAACTATTAGTTTTAAAAATATAAGACCTTATGATCTCACTTGATCATTCAATCATCATATCTCCTTACTGTTCTAAATCATTCATATCATTAAGAAATTCTTCGATGGTATATTCTTCAATCTCCTCAAGCCCTTCACCTAGTTGCTTGACATCCTCCACCGGCTGTATATGAGAACTATCTAACTCATCTTCTTCCAGAACATAATTTTGATTCTATTGGTATTTTTCCTTCTTCATGATAATATCAACCAATTGTCCTTCACCTGCAAACATACACAAATTGTTAGATTTAAAACCATGTGACCCTTCAGCCTTACTTGAAGTTTCAGTCTTCAAGTCTCCAACTTCACTATAACCCAGAAATTCTACTTGTTCTCATTCACAAATGCATTCTTCCATTTATAACTCAACTTCCTTGAGTTTTCCCTTCAACCACTTCACTTTATTTTGTTGCAGCCTTCTCTACATTTCATGCAATCCTATTGGCTTCTTCCTCAAGACCCAACCTAGTCTGTGGCTTTCCTCAAGCATTCTCGTTAATGCATTGAGTTGTCCTTTTAATTCAGAAACCTCTTTGTCAATTTCATCTTGACCCATCTTCTTTCCATTTGCCTTGGCATCCTTCTTCTCATATATTTTGTTGTGGCTTCTCTCTAAACCTCTGTTATGACTATTAGTAGTCATCTTTTTCTCTTCTTTCTTCATAAGCTCTTTTGCAACAAGCCTCTGCAATAGCTAGTCCTCTTGGCTGCAATCTTGCCGCACTAAGCTCTCGTCACTTAGTATTTTGGTAAGCACGAGACTTCTATCTGGAACCTCTTCTTGAGCAACATCTTTGCTCCTTCTAGGTTTCTGTAATATCTCACTTTCTCTTAAGAACGCATCAGTTGTCCTCTCTGTCCAATCTCTTGTTGAATTCTACAGGTTCATTGCCACTTCTCCTTTAGATTATTCTCCTTACTCTGTCTTTAAGAACTCACTTTTTCTTCTCACGCCTTCTCTTGCTATCACCTCTGCATTAGTATAAAAAAAACACACATTCCTAATTTAAAAAAGAACATATTACCTCACTCCCAAGACCTCAACATGATCTTGTTTCACCATTCCAACTGTCCTTTGAATGGATCATCCTATGTTTTGTCTCCAAGTCCTCTTTCCTTCAGAACTTGTCCTAAGCAATCTTGCTTTCTCTTTCCTTCAAGGAATCCTTTGTTCCTTCTTACTCCAAGCCTCTGCTGGAACTACTGTAATCTCCCACTGTAGTCTTTATAATTTAGTACATTACCTTTTCCTATGTGCAAATTCCTTTTCACTGAAGTGTTCTGCGTTTTATTTCTTCTATGATAGCAATTCTACTTTGACGTCAATTCTGCCTTGATACCACTAACGTTGCAAAGGCTACTGCCTGCACATATACCCACGGTATGTATTTTACACAATAATTCATCTACACCTATCCCAGGATATTTAACTCAATGAAGGAGTCAAATATACAGAACATAAATGGTCATGTGGCCCTCTTAGGAGTTCCTTTGCATAGGAGCTTCATTCACCCCGCCTGAAAACTCTATCAGTTTTATAATATCAACCCTTCAGAAACACAATTCTCTCTCTCTCTCTCTCTCACACACACACATATATATATAACCTTACTATATTCTTTGGTTACACATATATTAACCCAAAACACTATTGGCTCTTTTGTACTTTATATCCCATTACAAAGGGAAATACTCCCAAAACACATTTTCTGCTTTATTACAACTTTAATACAGAACATGAGGTTAAAACCTCTATCACAATCACTATTGGCTATATCAACGGTTCATATACATATGAGCCATCATCCCTCTAAATCTGATATTCCACTATTAGATCGTTTAACACATTTTTTCATGTTAAAAAGCTTGCGCCTTATAAATTATCGAAATATTAATTATTTGGGAATACAAAGGAATTCCTGCTCCTTACTGTTATGCTAGATTTCAAATTCATTACAACCATGACTATAATATCATCAGGTCCATTCACCAGTATTCCAGCACTATTTCCCTGAGCTTTGCCAGCTCCGATGCCCAATTGTCGATAAGCCCCCATGACAATTGTTGATATATCGCTATCGGCGATATCGTAACAATCATACGTCGCTTACTCTTGGCACCTACGATCGCCGATATGTGATTAAATTATGACCGATGATCTGACCATAATCCAATAGTCCATTATTAAGAACTACTCGCTCTTATTCTGATAACATTAAACGGACTCTTGCTGATGCAATTGATTCTCAGCCATTGATCTAACAATCCAACGTTTGCTGAGTGTTGAACTTCAGTTCTCCGCTCTTCCTCTTTTACTTGGGTTTTCTACATTTTCTTAAATTTCTTTGTGTATTCCGAGTTTATTTAAGGTTCTGTCTTATGCCCTTCCACTGCTCGCTCTTCCTCCTAGGCCTAACTCCTTTAGTGAATTCTTGCTTCGCAATTTCACTCCAGATCTCCACTCTAGTCTTCGATTGGATTCAGTGATCCTTTGTGGTTCCTCTCTCAGTATTATGCCTCAATGTACTCCAGAACTCTGCGTGCACTCTGTCATAGAACCTACGAGTTCAACACAGTAATTCAAACATTCATGAAATACTCTTGAGTACTCTGGCATAGTCAAGAACTAACATTTGCATATATTGAATATATAAGCAAATATTACACCCGAGACACTTCGGTCTCATGCACACACACAGGCCTGATTCTCCTCATTAGTGGCCTCTTCTTACATATTTTCCACTATGTTAAAATATAAAAGTCTTCTTATTAGCTTCCCTTTTAATTCCTAAAAGCTCTCTCTTGTTCCTAGAATCATGGAACTGTTTAAGAGTTGGATTTGACTTATACCACTCATGTTCTCATTTATTTATTTTTTGAGAGCATTTACATACTCTCCCATTATCTAATTAAGTCACACTTAAAGGCCTAAATATTTCCTTAAATTGATACATAGGAAAACTATTTCCTAAAATGCATGACCCCCTATGTCTACTATTTATAATGATTTTCCTTGGGATGAATGCTCCTGCATCAGATATGGACACAGAATGGAAGGAGGAGAGAGAGCGAAGAAGAAAAAGTCTCATAAAGACAAATACAGACATAGAAGTTAGATCTAGAAGGTCATGAATATTTTATATTTTCACTAAAATAGATGTATTGATTTCAATGTAGTTAGATATTTCTAATCATATTTGATCACATGCACTATATGCATTGATTTCAATGTATATGTCAATTTATAATTGTATTTAATACCTTACACTAGATGCATTAAATTCAGTGTCGATGTTGATCTATACTCCAATTTGATTGCTTGCAGATGATGCATTGGTTTCAATGTAGATATTGATTTCTAATCTTATTTGATCGCTTGCACTAGATGCATTGAATTCATCGTCCATGTCGATTTCTACTCATATTTGATTGCTTGCATTAGATGCATTTTTTTCAATGTAGTTATTAATTTCTAATCCTATTTGATTACTTTCACATGATGCATTGGTTTTAGTGTAGATGTTAATTTCTAATCCTATTTAATCGCTTTTACTAGATGAATTAATTTCAGCATAGATGTCGATTTATAATCATATTTAATACCTTACAATAGATGCATTGATTTAAATGTAGATGTTGATTTCTACTCATATTTGATTGCTTGCATTAGATGCATTGGTTTTAGTGTAGATATCAATTTCTAATCCTATTTGATTTCTTTCGCTAGATGAATTGATTTCAGTATAGATGTGGATTTCTAATCCTGTTTGATTGGTTTCACTACATGCGTTGATTTTAGTGTAGAGGTTGATTTTTTATGTGATGCAACAAGATATATGATGTCCATTAATTTCAAAATAATTATATTAATAGTGTGCATTGATTTGAGTGTAATCACATCTCTACCTCCTCCATCTATATCTCTTTATCCCATTGTCACTCCTTCTCTATCTCTCTATATTAGCCCCTAATCATATACTCTCTATATATATCTATCTATCTATCTCTCCCTCCCTCCCTTTCCCCTCAATCTCTCTATATTCCCCTTCTCTCTCTCTCTCACTCTAAAATTCCTACCTCCATATATATATCTCTTCCTCCCTCCATGTCTTTACTCTCTCTTCTTCCCTCTCCTTATCTATATCTCTATCTCCCCTTGTCTCTCCTTCTCACCCCCAAAACACACACACTCTCTCTCAATGTAAGCAAATAAAAATTATTCAACATTACATACAATACATGAATTTTCATCCTATATTAAATGTTTTCTACCTCAAATGTTTTCTTCTTGAAACTATAAACTATTTATATTTGGCTACATTCTTATTATTGTCATTTTCCATCATTCAACATTGTTAATTACTTTTCATTCCAACGTTGTAATAGAAAATAACTACCATTGAAAATTATTTGTGGTTTAACACTCCATAAGTGAGAATGATTGACTTCAGAGAAAGCTACTATTAATATTGGAGCGAAACAGAGACAAGGTATGTTGTTTACTACAATAGATCGAGTTAAATATTTGAATGGTCTATGCTTCCAACTACTCTTTTCATATGATCGATAAGAGAAAATGGAAAAACTAATAGTTGTGATAATAGAAACAATAGAAGGAAATAGTTTCAAATTGATTTCAATGAAGATTGTTTGTAATAGGCTATATTTTTAGTATTCACATTTTCTATCTATCAAAATTGTTACACTCACACTTTGCACTCAAAATTTGTATTTCATCTTTTTCATCATTCAAGTTACTAAGAGTCTCTCTCATCTCAGCAAACTAACGTAACTAAGATAATTTTAAATTAATTTGACCAAATCAATCTTAGACATATTTAGCATATTTAAAATGATCAAAATAATTAGATGTTTAGCAAATTTTGTATGACCGCACATGACTGAAACCACCCTAGATCCATCTTAACATCTGATCTTTCAAGCCCCAAGAGGGATCAAATCTCTCGAGGTGCAATCCTTTCCTCAAGTTTTACACTCAAAAAATAAGTTTCCACCTTGAGAGATTTGATCCCTCTCAACCCTTGATAAATCTAGAATTAAAATGGATCTAGACTAATCATAAAATAAATAAATATTTTTATACGTATTTCTAGCTATTTATTATATATATAGTTATTAATAATAATAAATTATATATCTTTTTGTCCAATATTTACCCTTAATATAACTAAAATATTTAGGTCTAACGAAATTAAAGAAAATGATGAGAGTCATTTAAAGTTTACTTTTAACTTTCTTAAACACAAATGTAATTATAAAATAATAATAAGTTAAAAATTATTAAAATACATCATGATTCAAATCTAATTAGTTGACTTTTTATTCATGATTCTCTATTAGATAGAGATGTTTCCATAACGAAGTGACTTCCTCTAAGATAGCAATGCGGTTACTATAAGAACTCAAATGGTTGGTTCCATATAATGCATGTAGCACCGATAGTGATATGGTTGGTTCCATATAATGCATGTAGCACCGATAGTGATATTCTTTGGGTTGAATTTAGCATGGAAAACTTTGTACCCATCTTTAAAGAATATTGAGGAATATATTGTCAAAGATGGTGGACCCCGTGACGTCAAATAAAAGGGCAAGAGGGTTGGGCACGAAATCTTTTCAATGGAATTTTTTTTTCTCCATCGAGTGAATTACAAAATAAGAAGGTGATTAAATTAATTGCGAAAACATTAATTGGGGGATATTGTGCATAGAAAATAATGTTTTTCGTTATATAAGATTTGATGAGACACAAAATTGAAAATTTGTTAAACTGATTCCTAAAGCATCAACTAAGTGTATTAATATTTCCAAGTGCCGCATTACGGTACTTCGTCCATGAAGGTTATGAAACATATAGTTAGGAGGTGGGGAAAATTCCATCATTGAGAGAATCTATATTCTTAGACTCATTTGACAACATGGTGAGTTTTGAGTGGACTATCGAATCTAGTAAACGAACTTTTTCATTGAAAATATTTTTATAAGGATTATCATGACTTGTATTCATCTTTATAAGAAAAAGAACTTGTGATCAATGCTAGCTCGTAATAAAACCTAACTAGTATAGAAAGAGAGATGGAATATGGAGGAAATGAGCAAGTGTGAGCATAGTTTAATGTGAAAAGTGTTTGTAAAAGACTTTATTTATTAATTAAATAATTCGTACATAAATAATATTAGAAATTTATGGAAAAAATTAAACAAATTCGTCAAAAATAGGACCTTATTTACCTAATCAAAACTAATAGGCAATAATAAAATAATGTGTAGAACTCTACAATTCTCCATTATTCTGAGTCTCCCCCTTAATAGAAAAATTCACCTAAAGTCATGTTTTTCCTTCTTTTTAATGTGAGATGATAAAACACTATAAACCTTGTGATTTGGTTTGTCCTCATCACAATATGGTTTTCCCTCACTTCTCATAGTAAATAATTGTCAAGTGACTACAAGTTTGCTAAGAGCATTTTTCTTATCATTGATTCTAGTGTTCAACATTTCAGACCTTGATTCTTTCCACACTGACAAAATTTTATTTGCTTCTATGTGCTTTTTGTGAGTCAACCTATAAGGACCTTTATCTTTAATTCTTCTAGAGATCCTTTTGGTTGCATTGTCTTGGTCATCATCTATATATTCAATGATATGTTTTCATATCAATTTTCTACACAATTTCTGAAAAACAACTTGTGGCTCTTCAATCGTAACATCCTGTGAAATAGACTTTGGCATATCATCATAAATAGCATCATGATATATAACATCACATTGTCTGTCAAATATTTCTTTGAGCTAAAAAATACTACACAAACAAAAAATTGTTCCAAATGGCCTCATGAAAAAGGCATCATCAAATAGATCAATGTCAAAGAAGTCTAAAAGAAATGCCATATCATATGTGCACAACTCTACCTCTACCACAAAGCCAAATTTTGCAACAAACAATGCACTTTTTCTCTTACCATTGTCTTACAACAACTGAACACGCTTTCAATACAACACCTTTCCCTAACAATGATGCCTCCACATAAAAACACAACAGGTTTTATACCTCCTCAACATGCAAAATAGGTCCAATGACACTTACCTCACTACCAATAGCAACAAGCACAACAATGCTTTATCTCGTCAAAAAGAAAACACTTGTGTACCACACCTAAGTTACATTGTAAAAGCTTCATGCAACTCCTCAACCATAGTTCTACATGCCTTACACGTCCTAAACACAAGGGACTCCTTGAGCAGTGCTTGTAGTGGTCTCCACAATTGTCCACATGCTGCGAGCTCACCAAGCTTTGTTCACACATTCTACCTTGGCCACTTCTCCTCACACTCTGCGTTGGCCAGTTGTTTACACAACTTTTCTACTCCTTTATTTGGAGGTCGTTCCTATCTTCTTATTCATCGTAATCTTGCTCAAGCCTCATTCTGCCCTGATCTTACTGTCGATCTTGCCTCTAGTATATTTTTCCTTATCATCAACAACTATTCACTATAGACAAAATTCTCCCACCTAGAATTGGCTCCTTCGTGCTAATTTCCTTCCTTGTAACAACGAGTCTTATGGCTATGATGGTGTCCTTCAAGTTATATTTCTAATGATGTCACTTAGCAAGTCCATTGTTTCCAATGCGTTTGCTCCTTAATACCACAAACAATGTTTTATAAGAGCTAACATAACACTTACCAACATCAACCTCAACTCAGAACAGAAGTCAGCTCAGCCCTATCCAAGTCAACTCTGGCCACACATGTTAATCTCAATCCACAATTGAGAAAAATTGAAGAGAAACAAAATATAGAGCTAAGGACTTAGTAGATTCTCAGTATTACAAATCGGTTAAATAAGATTACATTGGAAACATCATTAATAGATGATTGGAGTTAAACGCGACTTAACTGTACTTAAATGAAACTAAACTAGGACACGTGGAGGGACGATTTTGACACTAACATGTGGTTGGGATTAGATTCTCCAACATTCCCCCATAATTACAGCAACATAAAAAAATCAATTAAGATACCTATGCGTCTTTGTATCAGCTAGGTTTACAATTTAAAAATTGACTTCAACTTTTTTGTTCTCTTTTTCCAGAAATTATAGCCTCTAAATTGTTTCAAATTCTTATATTTGTTGTATCCTTCAAACATCAGTTTCTTAATTTTCTATTGCAAGTCTCCCATTCTTCAAGCATCTCTAAGCATACTATGGACTTCTTCAGAAATTGACTTGTATGTGGGTTGTTGCCACATATTATCTTTTGTATTGTTATGTTTATCATCAATCTATTGCAACATAAGATTATAATAAAATAATACTTCTTCGGTCTCCCAAGCTTGAAAATTTCATTAATTTGCTCATCATTGATGTTGTCTTCAACATTCATTTTTGCATCTTCTATGCAAACCTCATCTAGACATGGTGTTGCAAACCATTCTTCAAGTAAATTTAACTCTTCTTCATATCATTATGTGTACCTGCACATCTAAAATCAATGGTAAGTTTAAAAACATCTAGAGAGACACATTAGCTCTGTTCTTTCTGCTCTACAATGAGAGCATTTTCATGTTGTACTTCCAACTATTGCACTTCTAGTTGTGCTTCTACATCTATCTCTATTTTCTCTTTCCGGGCTTCCTTCTTTTCCTCTTCCTTTCTTTCTGTCTCTCTTTCTTTGACTTCTTTACTAACATGTGATGCTTCAAAAAATTTGTCTTCCACTACCTCACCAAATACCATAATGTCAACATGATGTTTTTGCTGCATCACCTGCAACCATTCTTCATTAGCGAAATTCTCTTCATCAAATTTTACATCAGCATATTAATTGCTTGATTGACCTTAGCATACACTCGTCCAATTGCAGTTTCATTGTATTTAGCAAGCTTTGTTGCTGGATTCACCAAACTTTCATCAGCAAGCTCTTTTGCTAGATTTACCACACTTTCATTAGTAAGCTCTATTGCTTGATTCAACAAACCTTCATCAACAAGCTATGTTGCTGGAATCACCAAATTTGCCTCCAACTGTGGTTGTGCATAGTGGGTTTCTTGAGCATCTACATGCTCATTTTCTCTTGCTTATGTGACTTCGTCACAAACATCATCCACTTGTGACTGAGCACAATGGGTTTCAACAATCCATTCGTCTGGATGTAGATCTGTTATAGATCCACCTTCGTCATCGACTTAAATACTCCCCTTTGGACCAAAATGCCTTTCAAGGGTATCGCAAGCCTCCTTGGTTTTCCTGGCTTCTAAAATAAGGGTAGAATGTTATCATTGACATATTCTTATATGCATTTCAATGCAAAGCCATCCTTTTGCCTCTTGACTTCCAAAACTAAAAATATCTCAAGCATCTCCTGTTGTTGCTTTAACTTTCTTAGCTTTTTCGCCTTTCCCATTTCTTAATAATTTTTAACAAAAACAAATATAGCTACTTTTCTGGTTAACTTACCCTAAAAAGAAACTCTTTTACATAGTATCATCACCTTTTAAAAACATTTCACTATTTTCCTTTTCCAAATCACGTGGATCCTATATAAAATATTACATGGGAAAAAAGCTCTTTTAAATAATTTCAGAAACCTTTTTAAAATATCACATGAGCACTTTCTTTTTTAAATCAAAAGACTTTTCAAATCATATGAAGGACAAATTATGTGATCCATCTTAAAACATTTTTAAAAAAATATTGACTTTTCACCTTATGCTTTCGACTTGTTTTCACGATGAATGAAACATGGATGAGAAGGATTGTCCTTGGTCTTCAAAACGAACTTTTAGCTTATTTATTTCGAGCTGATGCAAGGAATTGAACATTGAGGCTACGGTATTTTACGAAATTGTTCAAACTTAAATCTTGACTTATTAATGTAATCATTTCCGTAATCTATAGGGGTCTTTTACAAAGGAACTTGATGAATTTTTCTCACTTGATGCATTTTGGACTGAGCAGAGGTCGTGTTCTAACTCTTATGTGCACCTTGATGGCAAGCATTAGTGCTCTAATGCACTGTCCATCACAACAAACCCATGCCAATTTAAAAAGGATGTAAGGAAGCTCGATTAATGCACTTTCTCCTATGACTGCTCAGTGAGAATGGAGTTACTAACGCACTGGTCTTAATGCATGGAAAGCATTAATCTCCCAACAAAATTATTCAATCTATTTCACCTTGTTGTAGTTGGCTTCTCATTTTCTTGTTGCTTCTTCAATCTTCTTCTCCTCTCTTCAAGAGGCTTACGCTAAGCTTCTGCTACTCTATCAAAGAGGCTTACGCTTTCTCTTCACTCATGTTGCTGCACTCTCATGAAGTTTTATGAATACTTATCTTTCTCTGTTGCTACCAAGGAATCTTACATAGGTTGAGCTCTGTTACCATGAAAAAAATTAAAGAGAAATAGAATATAGAGCTGAGGAGTTACTCTTCTCAATATTACAAATCACTTAAATAATATTTCATTGGAAACATCAATAATAAATGACTGGAGTTAAACTCGACTTAAGCTAGACTGAAGTGAAACTAAACTCGGACACGTGGAGGGACCGTTTTGACACCTAACATGTGGTTGGGATTAGATTCTACCACAACAATTGGCTCTCAAAGGCAACCGATCTAAAATTCCCTGCCAAATCCCACTCATCCAGGACTCTTAGCCTTCACGTCGGACACTTAATTTATGATAGAAAGCAATATGGAATGTGGCCACACAGAAACTTGATCTCCACTAATACACGCAACATGTATAGGCTCGACATCACTCGCACTCCACGTAAACAACACTCACAATCCACACACATAGCACACATATGCTCAAAATTGATTCCTCGTGGCCCTCAATTATCTCACATAACATAGCATCGATGATACACTCAACCACTTTATACCTCACCGATCTAGTCTGTCTTAACATCAGGTTCACCAAATCTTGGCTTTCATGATCAAAATCTTCAACAGTTTGTGAGTCTTAAACAATGCAGCGTGGTCACCTCTACAACACTCGTCAATGCCATAGGCAGGCCGAATCTTACAACGTAGATCACCTCTCCAAATTAATCGCACACATAGATCTATATACAAATTGATTCTTCAGCGCTACACACAAATTGACACCATTCACGCTCTGATTGTTGAAATTAAAGGAGAAATCTATTCTTTTCTATATTAATGTATTTGGTTGTTTGTTTTTAGCATTGAGATCCTCTCCTTAGATCCAAGATCCTATTATTTATGGAGTGGTTCAAACCAGCGAACCATTACATGATTTTATATGTACAAGACTTTGATCAAAGGAATGGGGTAGGGTGCTTAGGAATTCTCTAAGTGAAAGGTGACTCACCTAGAGAGCCTCTTGATTTTATCTCATATTATGTCTCTCCTTGATTTCAAAATTGCATCGGAGCTACTCTTTAATGCTCGAGGCATAATTCATTGTTGTGTATTTGGTAATCTATGAGCATGAAGATTGATTGGTTGGAGGTGGAATCATCTTTGGTTGCAGAGCCTCAACATGTGACTGATCAATCTAGTTCATTCTATGCCATGTCATAGAGGAGATCTATGAGCTCTAGGATGAATTGTGGGTTTGCCAACAACAACAGTGTTAAGTCAATAATCCAATGAAGAGAGAAGTTATGTCAATGTTACTTGAGACTATGCCATTTAATGTGGTCATGTGATTTGTCTTTATTGGGCGAATTGTGGACCATTGTTTCCACAATTTTAACTAAGGATTATCAAGCCACCTGTTAACGAAGGAGTAATGGCGTAAAAATTTCCTTGAAGCCAAATTCTGTTATATGTTGGCCAACTCATTTTCCTATTCCTTTGCTTGGTGTGTCGCACATAGTGATCTGTTGGGCAAAATAATGTGAGAACTGTAGGCGGCATAGCAGAAATGTTGCAGTGGAAGTGGAGACGGATTGTTCTTCGTTTTAGCTTCTACTATGCATTGAAGCAACATGGTAGGAAACATTTGAAGTTGCAGTAGAATAGATTTGAAGTGACAACATTTTCTTTGTTGGTGTGTCTGCAGAGGCATCTTGGTGGTGAGTTTGTTGGTGGAGTCATGGCTCAACATGGTGGTGAGTCTATAGACTGTCAGGCTATTTCTGTCGAAGGGGAGTCTTCCCATCAATGTTTCGTGCCTACTAATCTGAATTTGTGGAGAAGAACTGACCGTGTCTACCTACATTATTAGTGTTGTTGCGTTTATAGCATTATGGAATCATTGTCTACCTTGGTTCCCTACTGTTGGGAATTTATGATAATTTGAGAACATTAACAAAAAAAAAAAAAAAAGCAGAGCATTATTCTCTGTTGTTTTTTTTTGTTTTGTTTATGTTATGGAATTATCAGAAATTACCAACATGGTATCAGATCTTATCCAGGCTATTTGAAGGTGTCAAAGAAGCTAAAGGAAGGATTTCTTGTTGTAGCAACTTCTCCAGCAGACTGAAGACTCAGTCAAGAAAGAATCAAAGGTATTGCTCAAGTTAGTTTTTTGTGTTACTGTTGAGGACAGTCGATTATTTAAAATACACAGTCAAGTATTTTGAAGCATAGTTAAGAGTGCAAGAATTGTTGGAGCCAGCACTAGCATCGGTATCTGTAATACCCAGCTCCCACAATTTAATGGGGAAAACTATGACTATTGGGTAATATCTATGAGAGCTTTGCTTTCTTCCCAAGACTTATGGGAATTTGTTGAGGATCATTTTGAAGAACCAGCAGATGAAGATGAGTCTAATAATTTAACTCAGGCAGAGAAAGAATTGTTGAAGAGAAATAAGAGGAAGGATTTTAAACCCATCTACTTTTTGTATCAAGCAGTGCATGAGAGTGTGTTTCCAAGGATAGCAACAACCAAGAGATCCAAAGAAGCATGGAAAACTCTCAAGATAGCCTATCAAGTCATGGAGAAAGTGAAAACAACAAAACTATAGTTGTTGAGTAGAGATTTTAAGACTCTCTGCATGAAGGAGCTAGATAATATTGACTCATTGTTCACACATGTGATTGGTCTGGTCACACAGATAAGGTCTCATGGAGAGATTCTTGAAGAAAGGAGGATTGTGGAGAAACTATTGAGGATCCTACCCTCAAGGTTCGATGTGATTTTCACCACCATAGAAGAGAAAAAGGATCTCACAAACTTTTCAGTTGATGAACTACATGCATCACTAATGACACATAACCAGAGATTGAGTAGAAATGAAAAATCATCTCTAGAACATGCCTTTAAGACCCATATGTTCTTTGGAAGAGAAACAGGTCAAGGCAGAGGAAACAAGAGAGGAAGAGGCAGAAGCCAAAACAGAGGTGGAAGAAACGGTCCAGCAAATGCTCAAGGAAGAGGCAGCAATCCAAATCAGAAGCAAGGCTAAGTCAACAACGAACAACGTGAAGAACATCATGCTCAAGGAAAAAGGTATGATAAATCCAATGTCCAATGTTACTATTGTAAAAAATATGGGCATTATGCAAATGAATGTAGGAAGAAGCAGCATGGTATGAATAACAGAACTAGTGTAAATTTCACTAGAGAAAATATCAGCCAAGATAATTTGTCTTTAGCCTATAATATGGCTGAAGCAAAGAGTGAAGACGTATGGTTTCTAGACTCCGATTGCAATAACCATATGACAGGAAACATAGCCCTGTTTTCTATGTTAGATTAGAGTGTGAAGTCACAAGTCACACTAGGGACTGATCGTAAAGTTTCTGCTATGGGAAACAGAGAAGTAAATGTTTTAACAAGGAAAGATGAAAAGAAAACCATAACAGATGTTTATTATGTTCCTGGAATGAAATGTAACCTCATAAGTATTGTACAGCTTATTGAAAAGGGGTACAATGTTTTCTTTGTGAATGATGTATGCACCATCATGGATAAAACACCCAGTAAACAATGTATTGCTGAAGTGAAGATGTCAAAGAATAGGATGTTCCCTGTCAGAATGAAAGAAGATTTAAAAAATGGAGGAGAAATAGCAACAGTGACACAAGAGGCTTTCCAAAGCGAACCAAAAGATGAAAATTGGTTGTGGCACTTGAGATTTGGACATCTCAACTTTGCAGGTCTTAACTTGTTGAATAGAAAAGGAATGGTAAGAGGATTAGCATTGATAGAGAAACCAGATAGCCTTTGTGAAGGTTGTATCTTGGGGAAACAACATAGAGAAAGTTTTTCATCTGGGAAAAGCATAAGGGCAAAAGCACCCTTAGAGATTGTCAACTCAGATTTATGTGGACTGATGCAAACTCCACCACTTGCAAGTAGCCACTATATGCTAACATTTATTGATGATTTTGCTAGAAAAACTTGGGTTTATTTCCTGAAGAAAAAAAGTGAAGTGTTTGAAAGATTTTGCAATTTCAAGCCACTTGTAGAAAACCAAAGTGGGTTGCATATCAAAGTTCTAAGAACTGATAGAGGATGTGAGTATATCTCCAAGGAATTTTTACGTTTTTGTAGAGAAAATGGAATTCATAAGAAGTTTACCACTAGGTACACTCCACAACAAAATGGAGTTGCCGAAATGAAGAATAAGACAATGATGGATATGGCGAGGAGTATGTTAAAGGCAAAGCATTTACCAAATGATTATTAGGCTGAAGCTGTACACTGTGCAAAGTACATTTTGAATATATGCCCTACAAAAGCAGTGATGAAGAGAGTGCCAGAAGAAGCATGGAGTGGGACAAAGCAAGGAGTCACCCACATGAAAGTTTTTGGATGTGTGACTTATGCACACATTCCAAATCAACTAAAGAAGAAGTTGGACAACAAAGGGGAGAAATTTATTTTCATTAGATACAGTGAGGAATCCAAAGCTTATAGGTTGTATAACCCATCCACCAAGAAGATTATTGTGAGTAGAGATGTTCAGTTCATTGTGGAGGAAGCTTGGGATGGAAGCATCGATGAAACAATGAATGTTAAAAACTCTTTGTCTCATGATGAAGATGATGAGGAGATGGTTGAAATACATCCCCAAACAGTAGCACCAACACAAGGACAGCAAGAGACACCCTTGAGGAGAAATGAAAGTGCTTCTCCAAGCACACCACAAGGAGGAAACTCAAGTGCTTCTTCAAGCACTTGTACACCAAATGAAAGAGGTAAGAAGTTCAGAAATTTAAGTGACATTTATGAACAAGAGGCAACAAATGAAGGTATGATTTCTTTATTTGCTTTATCTTTTCATGTTGATGGCCCTGCTCATTTCAAAGAATAAATTAAGGATAGGAAATGGATAGAATCTATGAATGAGGAGATCAATGCCATAGAAAGAAACAAGACATGGGATTTAGTTGAATTACGAAAAGGAAAGGAAATTATTAGAGTTAAATGGGTCTACAAGACCAACAGTAATGCTGAAGGAAAAATAGAAAGACATAAGGCAAGACTTGTTGTCAAAGGATATAAGCAGCAACATGGGAGAGACTATGAGAAAAATTTCGCACCGGTTGCTACAATGGAAACCGTGAAAGCAGTGCTATCGATAACAGTACAAAACAAGTGGAAAGTTTACCAAATGGACGTGAAGTCAAAATTCCTAAATGGAGTATTAATGGAAGAGGTTTACATTGTACAACCTCTAGGCTATGAAAATAAAGGCCAAGAGCACAAAGTGTGCAGATTGAAGAAATCTCTTTATGGGCTGAAGCAAGCACCAAGAGTGTGGTACAGTAGGATAGATTCCTATCTACTAGAAAATGGATTTGAAAAGTGTGAGGGAGAACCCACCCTCTACATCAATGAAAAGGATGGTAAAATACTAATTGTTGTGTTATATGTTGATGATGTTATTTTCACAGGTAATGATGATTATCTTATTGGAAATTTCAAAACAGTCACGAAAGAAGAATTTGAAATGACTGACATG
Source organism: Pinus taeda (assembly GCA_000404065.3). Taxonomy (NCBI): domain Eukaryota; kingdom Viridiplantae; phylum Streptophyta; class Pinopsida; order Pinales; family Pinaceae; genus Pinus; species Pinus taeda. The sequence goes on from APFE030562434.1 coordinate 109,039, forward strand.
GGTTTCCTGAGATACTTCTTAGGAATAGAAGTAGAACAAAATGGAAATGGGATTTTTATCTCACAAGCGAAATATGTTAGTGAAGTGTTGGAAATATTTAATATGTAGGAGAGCAAAGCAACAATCACTCCCATAGTGATGGGATTAAAACTCAACAAAGAGGACAAGAACAAGGATTTTGATCCTAGTTTGTACAAGAGCATAGTTGGCAGCCTCATGTATTTGACTACAACTAGGCCAGATATAATGCATGCTATTAATTTAATTTCCAAATTCATGGAGAGGCCAAAAGAAGCACATTGGCAGGTAGCAAAAAGGATTCTGAGGTATGTTTAAGGTACTAAAAGGTGTGGCATTTTATATACTGCTTCAGAATGTTCAGATTTAATTGGATACACTGATAGTGATTGGGCTAGAAGTGTAGATGATCGGAAAAGCACATTCGGTTATGTTTTCCACATGGGTTAAAGAGCCATTTCATGGGCTTCTAAAAAACAGCCTATTGTAGAATTGTCTACAGTAGAGGCAGAATATGTGGCAGCTATAGCAGCAACATGTCAAGCAATTTGGATGAGAAGGATGTTAAGGAGTTTATGCCAAGAGCAAGAAAAAGGAACTATGATTTTTTGTGACAATAGCTCAGCTATTACATTATCCAAGAATTCATTGACACAAAGTTTCATTACATCAGGGAATTGGTAAACAATGGAGAAATTGTTTTAGAACACTGCCGAACTTAGGAGCAGGTTGCACATATTCTGACGAAACCATTGGGGCAAAAGTTTCAAGGTTTTGAGGAAATGTCTGGGTATGACTAATAACCCAGTTGTTGAAATTAAAGGGGATTGTTGAAATATTACTTTCAACTATAGCACTTGATGGAATATGCCAGTTAAACAATGACTGCAAACAATTTTTTTCCCGGAAAACCATCATGGGATTCCCTGCACCACGTTTACGGAATGGTGGTAATTCTCAAGGGGTGGGGGGCAGCAGCGATCACACTCATTAGCTGACACTTATCCTGAGCGGTTTGCCAATACAACCTTTTCCCCGATGCGTAAAGTTCAGTAAGAAAGGGACGTGCAATTTTGTTGACAACCGTCCGATTGGTTACACTCCTCTGGGCTGCCCGTACTAGTAAATGAATACGGATTCACTATGCAAGGCTTGCACCATGGAGCTATTTATTACTTGACGTGAATTCACATTTTCATTGATGGCCAGCTTTATCAGTGAAGTAATTAATGAAGTTTTTAATTTAATTTTTTTTTAATTCACGGGAGTAGTTTTTTTTAACGGTACAAGTAAAATGTAACGTCATATATGTTTCTTGTTAAAATGAAATGTAATACGCAGCAGCGCATAAGTAAAAAGTAAAAAGTAAAAAACATTACAAACAGTAGTGTTAAATTTTATAGCGAGAGCGAGAGTGAAGTTTTTTTTTAACTGCATGTGAAGCAGTCTTGCTGTAATCCCTATGTCAGAGGAAGAATTTTGCAACAGTCAGTATTGTTAATGAATACATGTTTTTTTTATGTGTGTGTGAAATCTTGTCTTCAGCAAACAATTTTAGTTTCTCTGTGTTAGAAAAAAGAGCATTATTCTCTATTCTTTCTTTTTTTTTGTTTCTAATCTGGAATTATCAAAAATTCCCAACAGTAGTGAACCAAGGTAGACATTGATTCCATAATTCTATAAACGCAGCAACACTAACGCCATAGGTAGACAAAGTCATTGTTGCTCTACAAATTCAAATCAATAGGCACGAAACATTGATGGGAAGGCTCCCCTTCGATAGAAATAGCCTAATACTCTACAGACTCACCACCAAGATGCCTCTACAGACACACCAACAAAGCAAATGTTGTCACTTCGAATCTATTCTACTGCAACTTCAAATGTTTCCTACCACGATGCTTCAACGGGAGCATTGGTTGACACAACGATAGCGTGGTGGTGTCTTGGTGTCATCGGTGTCCTAATGGTCAAGCCAAAGATTGTTTATGCCTCAATCATCTATGTATAAAGACTATAGTGGATTGATCATGGATCTATCGTGTGTGTGGTGGATCTGCATGGTGGCTGGTGGCATGAAGGTCGAAGTGGAGCAATGAGCGTGGAGTAGTAGCTCATTTGAGTTGTGGCTTCTTCCTGCAAATTGATCCGTTAAATTGGAATAGCAATAGCTCGTTGAATGGGGTAGTCTCCGTGGGTGATTGTTTTGCTCGTCCTCCCTCACCACAACAAAACAAATCATGGTATACCGCGAGTGTGTTTTTTTCTTTCAGTAGACATTGGTTGCCCGAGAAGAGTGGCGGATCAAGGATCGGTGATGAGGTAGATTACACCTCTTCTATGCCTCTTCTAATTTCTTGAAGTTTCGATTACCCTTGGTGTAGAAAATTTAGTGTGGACATTTTCGGTAGTGGATCAATGTGAGCATTTTGCAGCATGGATCATTTAACAAGTGGCTATCTACATTTTTCGTGAGAATTTCTCTTTGTGAGTGGCATTCTTTGTCATTGTAGCATCCCCTGCCATACTGGTGAATTATGAATTATGCCTCATTGAAGTGTGGTTCACCATCGTGGGCCGTGTTGGTGAAGTGGCTTATTAAAGTGCATTTTATGCATAGTTTCTATCTCTGGAAAGGACTGCGCAAAGGGAAGTGTGAGCAAGGTGGTGAGTGTGGTTTCAAAGGGGTATCATGTTGACTGATTATTGAATTGGTGCCATGTGAATTCATGGTTGTGTGGATTGACTTCAACCGCATTGAATCCAATGGTTTTATTTGCGCAAAATTGATGTTGCATCAGGAGGTGTGTGTGGAGTCTTGGAAAGGACTTTGGAGTGAAATAAGTGGTGTTATTAGTATATCTATATTTTTAGACATATTTGATATGGATCTTTTGGATGATGTTTTTTCCATGTGACCATTTGAAGGAATTTCTGGGTTGGGTATTATTTTTTAGTCAAATCAACATGTTTCTGCAATTGAAGAGATTTCTGGAATTGAAGAGCTACTAGTGGTTCATGGAGAAGGGCATAAACACTTGAATCATGAACTTATTGTTCAAGATCTAGATGATGATGAGGGAAACATAGAACTAAGAACTAACCTCCATGTGCCATTTTTAATAAAGGCATCATATTATTTCTTCATTGCATCCTTACATTCATCACAATTAGAGAGTAATTTGATGAATAGAAGGATGCAATGAAGAAATAATATGATTCCCTTCCACAAGATTATAATTATGGAATAATTTAAACCATGAGAAACATTAGCCGTAGAAGAAATCCCTCACTTATAATCATCATATATACATGGAAAATTATGAATACAAGTGGATCTTCTCAAGTTTAGGTTCTTCACAAACACATTCTGATTCTATAGAAAAAATACTATCTTCCAATTTTTCCTCAACAAAACATCTTCATCAATTAAAGATGGAAAACTCACATAATGATCCAGAATGAGCATTCGCTTCTTAGTATGTGGAAATGTATTTTCAGATTGAAAGTAAAATTTCTTGGATGTAAATTTCTCTAAATGAGCAAGTTGTCTATCAATATTAGAGAAATATTTTACAAATTATAAAAAAATGACATCTCTGGAAAGCATATTTTTTTTGTTTTCTTCAACATATAATCTATATGCTTCATAGGTACTTGAATATCCCAAAAAAATATACTTTCAACTTTCAATGTTCAATTTGTCTCTTTAATGCTTCGAAATAAGTACATAGCAAGTAGATCCGAAAATTTTAAAATGTTGAATTGTTGGTAAACTATTGTAGAAAACTTGATGTGGGGATCTATTGTTAAGGATAGAAGAAGGACATCTATTTTTAATATTCCTTGCACAAAGTACTTCTCCTCCCCTAAACATTACTTTGGCATTTTTGAAAAACATTATTGATCTAACCATGCTAAGCAAAGTCCTATTCATTCTTTCCACAAAGCTGTTTTGTTGTGGATTATATGGAATAGTAATTTAGTGTTTGATGCCACTATTTGTTAAATATTATTTAAAAAATATGGAGTATATTCACCTCCATTACCAATCCTTAAGATACCAATATTCTATTGATTTTCATATGTAACGATAGCAAGAAATACTTTGGACATATAAAAAACTTGTGACTTTTCTTCAAAATATAAACCCAATACATCACCAAATAGTCATGAATAAAGGTCAGTATATATTTATTTCCATTTGTAGTTCGTACACATATAGGTCCACACAAATAAGAATGCATGAGACCTAGTTTTCTCAAAGATCTAGAAACAAAATTATGAAATCATTGTTTACTATGTTTCCCTAAGATGCAAGCATCACATGGTTTCATCTTTCTTGGAATAGTGGGAAGACCTTAAATGCCCTATTATTTCATAATTATAATGTTTTTATAGTTTATTTGACGAAATATAGCATGCAATAAAAAATTTGAGGATAGAATATTATCTTGTTGCACTAACAGAGATGAATTTGTAGTAGACTATGTAATAAATGAATTACTATTCAATTTCAACTATGTATCTTCTTCAACATGAGTCATAATTACTGAATTATCACTTGCTCTACGAATTTCAATTATGCCATAAAAAATATGGATTGAATGAGTGACATTAAGTTCCTTTGAAATTGGGGAATAAAATGAAGATCCTTCAATATATAATTTGGTAAATGTTGAATTTTTAATCAAAATTATTCAATTCTTAATGGTTTGAATTTTTAGACTTATCAAAAAATTAAACAATACCATCAATAGTGTGAATGAAATTTTTTCGGAAAAAATTGCATTGAGAATATTTGGTCAATGTGCTTCAAACTAGCTAGTGTGGTTCATCTTTAGGACTAGATGAACCACACTCGTTGGCTCGAAACGCGTCGACCAAATCTTCTTAATGTGGTTTTTTCAGAAAATTTTTCATTAACAAGTTATGGGTCACAAGAGTTTGGATTTGAATACCATCAATTTTATGACTGAAAGTTACAAAAATATCTTTTCTGGAATATCATATGACAATTTGTACTTGAATCTAAAATCCAATTGTCCTCCCATGAAGAAAATGCATTATTAAAAACATTTTTTTTATTAAAATTGCAATGAGAAACTATATAATGTGTAGATTCATTTGGTTTATTTTTATGAGAAGGTAATTTCTTTGTCTTATCATTAATCGACTCTTTCTTGTCATTATTAGTCTTCTCCCAAGGAACCATATAAGTAATTGAACTATGACCAATTTTTCCACACCTATAACATCTAATATTTGATATCTCTTTATTTTTTCTTTTGTATTTGGTCGTTTCAATGCCTATGATTACTTCTACCAGGACCTCTTGGATTCTTGCCACCTCTAGAAGATTCATTTTGTAATTTATATTATTTTTGTGCATGGTACAAGGTTTCTATAATAGCAACAAAAGCAGGCTCTTTCTTCCCAAAATCATTTTCTCTTTCTACAATTTTATTCACTAATTTATCAAAAGGATTTTCCTTTAATTCTCCACTACCTTGGAGATTCGAAGTAGTGAGAGCGTGAACCTGATGAAGGCAGTGAATTGTAAATCTACTTTAACATCTTTGGCTTCTATATCATGGAAAAAACCTTTATTTTTAAAGCCAATTTGATTAAATCACTTCCCTTCATTTCAAAATTAAATAACTTAAATAACCACCGAATAATATCCAATTCTGAATGTGAATCATAGAGTTCCCTTAAAATTTCTATTACTACATATGTCATCTTATGAGAATGAATGTATCCACTTTCCTCTTTTAAAACTAATTTTGTAATAATAGCAAACATTTATTGTTCTTGACTTCCTATATGGCATGTTGTTTACCATTATTTGGAGGTTCTCGTGCAATTTCTTAATCGTCTACATCTTTCTTTCCTTGGAAAACATCTTGCCACAAATAATCCAAGCTTAATGCACTCCTGAGTTTTTTTATCCATTCCGGGTAATTTTATTTTCAAGAACGTACAACTCCAATCAAAGAAATTATGGATGTAATTTTTAAATGAAATAAAAAAGATTATGAATAATTCAATTGAATAACAAAATATAATTGATTGTCTGAAAAAAGCTTTGGTATCCCTCTCGAATGACCTTATCAACAATTTAAAGAATATATATATATATTTCAAATAATGATCTACCGGATTGACAAAATATTCATTAACACGTTAAAAAACTTTATGGCAATTGACATATGTGATGGGTACATATCACAACTCCGCTCTCTCTCTCTCATATATATATTCCTTTTTATAGATGTAGCTTACTTGTTACTACTATCATTTATATACTTGTTTTATGCTTATAACGCAATTATACTCATGCTCCGCATGTTGTGCTCTTCAAGGCTTAGTCCTCACATATACATATATATGTATATAGCTCTTAGTTTGTCTATGGTTTGTTTTCCTCCTTCGAGTGACACATATAAGTAGTTCCATTTCCCAAAAGGTCTATTTATTACCTACGCTGATCTTTAACATACTCAACCTACTTGGGTTGGTGATATTTATTACTAATGGCCTGATATCGTTTCCCCTAACATTATGAATAATGGTATATCCTTCTCATTATTTAAATATACTTAATTGTCAGACCTTCTAGGTTAAACTCCTCCCCATGATGCACTAGTTATTATTTAGCATTCTAATCATGGTGTCCTATTGAATATTACTCATATTACTCATATCAGATTGGTGATACATGAATCTAATTCGATCTCCAATGTCTACAACCATGGATCTCTTAGACTATGAAATCGACCCATGTTGAAATGATATTGTCCTCATTGCAGATCCCACGATGCATAGGAAAACATACTGGATCTCTTCATTTTTTTCATACTAACTATTAAATTTTATACTACCACTGCGGTAAACCACTTGCTGCTTACAGCGTCTTAATATGGGAAATCGATACACATTTGACTCCTGCCAACAACCATTGTCACGCTCACATGGCCTTCTAGGTCTCAACCATTCGATAATGCAGATGGGAGAGGTTGAAGAACTGGGATCTTTTCCAAACCCTAGACGCAAAGCATGGCTTTCATTTTGCCTACTACCACTTGGTTATTTGACACCTGAGGTGTATGGTCTGTTCGGCGTCCAGAGCATGCTTGTGAGGGTTTAACATTTGGACCGAGCTCTACGATGAGATGATGATTTAGTTATGGATATACTTGGTATATCCTTTATTAGTCCCTGCCCAAAGGGCTGGCGGGGAATATAGTAATCAGTTTTCCGGACTTAGCATTAGTTCGATAGTGAAACCAATGACTTTTTTCCCCTTTTAACCAAAGTTCGATTATATTAATGAAATTCTTTTTTCTTCTAACCAATTATTGTACTTAAATCTTTTATTTTAACCAATCAAAAGAATCAAAGGAATCATAGTCTTATTTGGCCTCAAATCGAGGCATTCTTCATTTTAATACTTAGAGTAATAAGTAAACACGTCATATAAATGTTCATATAAAATGAACGTTGGTTTAATGCTAGCATTAATTTATAGACATTAAATGTCTGTAGTAACATGATATATCATGTATGACAAACAAGCTAGAATGTTTGACATGTCATTGCAGCTTCCGTGTCAAATTTGCAACTTGCATGAGAACCCAATGGTGCATGCTTGACAATTGTTGTTCACTTGATAACCTGGTCTGGCCATGGTCTTCCTTATTTTAAACGTGACCTCCCTTTGCTGGCCTCCCTTTGTTTCACCTTCTTGGTTGCTTGGTAAACGCTGTTGTTCCGCTAGCTTTGTTGGTTGGTTGCTTGTAGGTCACCTGGTAAAGGTCCCAGATATGGAGTCGACTATCGACCTGGATGAAGCACTGTTCTGTGAGCGGCATCCTTTCCTCGGTCACCAAATACTCCCAACACCAAAATAACAAAAGGTAATTAATTTTAACGACTTAGAAAAAATCTGCAACTTTGTTATATGCAATCAAAGCACAATTCATGAATCAGGGGGCAGTTATGTGTGAGAATGTCGTTGGGCATATTTGTGGGCAAGATTGCCAATAACGCCCCCTTACATTTTTTTAACACGCCCAGTTGAAACTTCCTACAAAGACAGCGACCAGTCTACGATTGGAGGTTTGAGGAATTAAGAATTGAATCCAGCACACATGGGATGTCTCATTCCCCTCTCAGCTCTGTGCTCACGACCGGTAAATACGAATTTAATTGTTACCTTGACTTTTTCTATTAATGGCTTTTACATTTTTACTTTTTGATTTTCCTCTCAAGTTTTCGAGTGTTATCTTATGTAATCTCTTTTCAGGGTTTCTTTAATGGAAACCATTTTGAAGGCTTTTATGATAAAACCTTCCCATGTTTTTGAAAGATGATAACCCCTGTCGAGGAATTACCTTGGTCGGCTCAGTTACAGGTCTGCAGTGTACATGAGAACTTTTGTCTAGGTATTAAATCGTATTATTTTACTATATTACTCTTTCTCAGTTCCTTTATACTTCGATTTTAAGTCATTAGGTAATTTCTCAGAATTTAGGTATATTTTCCCTACGGATTAATGTTTGCATTTTAGATAGAAAAAAAGTTTTCCAACCCCTTATTCTCAGTTATTATGTTAATGGTACTTGTGTCTGAGAACCCCAATAAGTTATCTCAAAAAAGAAATTCTGATTCTTGTCAATGAATATTTTTTTTTTTTTTGAAGTATACATGGTTTTATTGGAGCACAGGACAAAGAAAAATACGACTGCCATTTTATTCTGCGATATATGTGCATATGGCCAGTCTACTACTTTACATATCTACATAAAGTCCAAAATGTTTCTGAACTTGAGGGATTGTAGATTCTATGAATATTTTTGAGATCAGTAAAAAAAACCAAACACTTGACTCTCTCCTGATTATTTTGGGATATTCCCCAAATTTACCATCCAAATAAAAATACCGCTCTAATGTGCATTCTCTGAACGCAAGGCTGCAAGCTCTCTGTCTCCAGAAGACATGAGTCTTTGGCTTTCAGGTTGAAGCTTAAACAGAGGCATAAATGCTAGGTGGGACGACTGATCGGAGGGAACGGTTCCGCTGTCTTCCTTCTTGTAGACATAAAATTTTGCAATGACCAAGAAGAAGATCATGTTGAGGAAACAGAGGATGGCAATGAAAGCATAGTAGTAATCAAGATGGGAATCATTTAGATTGTTAAGAATCCAACTTTTCTATTTTATCATATTATTTTCTATTTTCTGAATAATTTGAAAATTTCACTTGAATTTATCATATTATTTTCTCTTTTCTGAACAATTTGAATTTATCATATTATTTTCTCTTTTCTGAACAATTAAACGGTGGCATAAAAAAGAAAAAAAATGGAACTTTTCTGAACAATTAAACGGTGGCATAAAAAAGGAAAAAAATGGAACTGATAACCAACCTGATCAATTGCAGAGGGATTTTTTCTATGGTGAAAAGTAGAAACTCCTCTCCACCCAGCGAGAACGGTGATTCTAATGCCCGTTTTCGTTTCCTGGATTTGAAGTTTTGAAACCAACATTTCACGTTTTTCTGTTCAACTCTTCCGTAGTTCTTCAGAAGGGAAGTTAGGGAAGTTATTCTCTCTATCTGTGCGACTGCATGCCATTTCTATAAATATTTTTCAGTTTTTCCTTTTGCTGCGGTGTTCATTTCCATCTTATACTAACAATTTCACTGTTGCTGTTCTCTGCAGTCACAGATTGAAAAAACAAGGAAGGGATCCTGCAACATCCTGGCATGCTCATCGGACAAATATAGAAGCATCTTATGCAATTCCCAAGGTTAACCTACAATGTTACATGACACCGCTATCCTGCTTTCTTCTGCGTGGACGATTAGCAATTTGGAAAAATCATTGTAATTCCATAGTCTTCAGCCACGTCTCCATCATGCATTATGCTTATTTATCTTTGCCACGTCTCTGCAAACAGAATTATTTAATATTTTAATAATTTCTTAAATAGTTTATACTTCATAAATTATTAATCTATAAATTAAAAATAACGCATTACTATTCTCATTTACAAATTATTAATTTATAAATTAAAAATTAACACATTAGTACTTTGATTTACGCATGTTCAGTTTCTAGTTAACCTATTCTATAGCTTAAGCTATACATCTTAAGCCCTAGCTTATCCGCTATAGCTTTTGGTTATTACGAATTCATTAAAAACTTGGCAAGTAATTTACCCTCCAAAATTCCATTGAAACCTGCCCTGTACGAATAATAGAATTTTAGAATCGTTTTCACAGTTGAATTTGGTAATTATGGTTCACATTGCTTCAAATATCAAATTGTAATTTATTTTTTTATAGATTGGGTTTAGCTTAAGAGTATTTGTAATAATCGTATATTGGATTTCCAGGACTATCTGTCTGAGAATGTATTGTTCTTAGAATCATACAAGGATCATGCTGACAGTTTTATTTGCTCTCTTTTGCCTGAAACATCTTATGCATTTGTTCGGTACACGGCAGGTAATTAATTGCCATTAACCCATATTTGTATATTTTCTTTGTTGGATGGACTCCCGGAAGTGAAGCTGTATAGTTGAAGTTTTTGCTGTGCTGTTTTTGCAGGTGGGCTAATATACAAATCTAATGGAAGCAATATACAGAGCGCGACGTCAATATCGTTTTTGACTTTAGCGTATTCCAAGTACCTCAGCGATGTGTCTAAAGTTTCAGTAGTAACTCCCTACGTTTCCTATGCTCAGGACATCCTGACCAGAAGTTCTATCCAATGAAAAAGAAACTAAATTCTTCCCAACCTTCATGTGTAAGTCTACAGCAAGCAGCTCTCATTGTACGAACTTCAGGACCATTAACATATTGCAGTATTGAAAGCTGCATAAGCCCATGATCCAGAAACTCATGGCAATGATCAGGTTGCAATGTATATCTAATCTAAGCTGGAGCATATCTCCACCCATTTAAGATGTGGTGCTAATTTGCTACTATGCCTCCATAATTTTGGCAGGTGGCCTGGCAGAAGTGAAGTTTCAGAAAAGAAGCCAGCATTACACTCGTATCGTGATGCAAAAGCATAAAAAACTCATAAAAGACAATACTATTACAAAGCACATACGAACTCCCCACTGCTATCGACGTCAAGGTCTCCATCATTTTGCAGATCCATGTCATCCAATTCGAAGCTGTCTCCAAATTATGACCCTGGTGCAGGGATCCTAGCTTCTGCAATAATTCTCATAATCTCATCAATACTTTGAGTATGTTGGTCAGGATCGTCAGCCTCGTTGCTAATAGTATCAGATGCTACCTTGACTCTAGCTACTAGCTTTGCTCCTATGTCTACTGCTGCTTACTCAACCGCATCAACTGCATCAACTGTTGTTTCATTGACTGAATCTTTCTCCTGTTAATTTGGGATAAATATGCATCTCAGCGAGCACTCGAACTTGAACTATTCAGCAAGCACTCGACCACCATCAGAATCAATATGCCTCTACACCAGCAAGAGCAAGTAACAGCATGCTTCAGCTAGCTGGCTTAGGGCAGGGACTAGCTGCCCCGCAGCACATCTTGTTTTTATTTATTTTTCTCTCGGCGCAATCCCTCTTATAAACTTTATTCCTCTTTCTGTTCAGTTTATTTGGAAGTTATGGTTCATAGGGTATCTTGTTTATGCTCGATATTTCTTTAATTTTCTATCTTCGATGGCTATTCTTACGGTTTGGCCGAAAATGCACAATGAAGAAGATGTCTACCGCAAGACGAATGAAATTAGTCTTTATGCCTTACTAAGGGAACCACGTGGAGAAAACCCTTTTGAATAGATATATTTCTCCTCCCCATTCTGGTGAGTTCCTAGCTCTTCTTTCCATTTCTTTGGTGTGCTCTTTTGCCAATATTAGGTGCACGTAATCCTTCCTAGTCTTGTTTTCAACAGACCTAATTCCTTATGGTGGCAAGCCTCTATGTGGATCCACAACATAGACCTCTTGAAATAGTACCCATCACAAGATATGTAAGAGCTCTATATACAAAATTCCTTTTGTTCCATGTCTGGTTGATTAACTTTTCCAGATATTTTCATGTTAGTTTTTCTGACAGTCATTTTTCGCTTTAGGAATATGGAGCCTTGGACACTGCGTGTCATCAAGTAACACTCCTCTGTCACCAATATTCATTCTTAAACCTTTTAATTTTTTTTTCACAACTGCTTGTCATAGACACTCTTCTTCTAATGTCTATATGTTCTCTTATGTCCTTTACAAGTACAGGTAGAAACTCAATCCTCTTGGTTTTCTCTCGCTCTACTTTTCAGGATTCTTTCATTGGTTGATTCACGCTTGATACTCAGTGGGTTTGTTTTCTTGGCATTTTTGATCCTATGATCGCCCTCTAGCATCGAGACGAATCTAGAACTTTAGTTTGTTTCTCTTTACTAACTAATATTTACATGCGGACAAAATGAAACCCTCAAGTAAATTGGTTCCCTTACCTCGGAATTGGGAACGGGATTTAACTATGTAGTTAATTTACTACCCTATACTTGTTTTAACGAAAGCATCCCCTTTAGATGTCCTCTTTTTTCCATAATGCTTAATTGTTCATTCGCACTTTTTGTAGTGCATGGCTCCTTGTAATGTTTTGTTTCTTTCTTTGGAAGTAATATTTTCATGAAAGTGCTAGTTATGAGGGCAAGCCCTCTTTCAATATTTCAAAAACAAACTCGAATTTCTTGAGATTAGTCCAATGCTAGTTTTATTCTCAAGATTCCATGTGTGTATCTATATATATATATATATATATATTCTTAATTTGATGCTCTCATCAGCCTTATGTGTGTTTATAATGTTGCATAATGAATGATTCATGTCATCCAATACTTTTCTATACTTGAGATTAGTCCAATGCTAGTTTTATTCTCAAGATTGCATTTGTATTTATATATATATATTCTTAATTTGATGCTCTCATCAGCCTTATGTGTGTTTATAATGTTGCATAATGAATGATTCATGTCATCCAATACTTTTCTATACTTATAATGCTACATGATGAATGATTGATATAATATGGAACGAATTAGTGCTTTTCTTGATTAACTATTAAATTTCTTTAAAAACTTGTATAGTTTGTCCTAGCTGTGAATCTGCATCTTAGTGATTTGGCTCAGTTATTCTACTCAGATTCCATAGCGCACTGAAATTTTGTTTTTATTTGTATTATGCAAAGTTCTAGATTGTTAATATATTTATTCATAACTATGCCACTTGTAAGGATTCCTGCTTATTTTATCTGTAAGATACTGATTTCCCAGATTAATTTGGAATAACTAGCTACACAATTATTTTCATATCCCTTACTCAAGGGTAATAACAATTAATGTAACATTTGCAACATTCAATTTTATGTCTATATTTTGATACCATGGTATCGATTTTCCATTTGTTACATTTACATCAATGAAGGAAAATCCATTGTCTCTTCCATTCTTATGATGGTTATATGATTTTTAATCATGCTCCTAAGTGAATTAGTCAAGTATGAGGAAAATGAGATGAAATAATGTAAAATATCAATGTAGACTGTTAGGGCTGTCCAACAAAAAGTTTATGCACAATCTACATCTTCACCAAGTTTCTTCAGCACCTGCCATTCATTATTATTCATATCACACTTGGCCTATATTTTTGAACTATATCATTTTTATAGTTTGGTGGAATATTGAAATGTAAGTATCTCTCCATCAATATCACCCTCCTTGGATATCCTTCACCTATGTGATTGTTTATTCCTTTCCAAGCTAATTTATTTCTCATATGTATATATTTGAAGAGAATGCTAGCAATAATCTTTTATCCTATAGGGGTAAATGATGGAGGTTATACTAAAGAACTTCTCTCTCTCATTTCTATCCACACATAGGGATGTAACATTCTCCCTTGAACTAGACATTCTCATATACGCTATTTATTTAATATCTTCCTTTAATAGCATTATACATTAGATCATATGCATTACAAAAAAAAACCTATAATCTATAAGCATTAGAATCAATCTTGGAATTCATATGTACAATAAATAAAATATGTCTCGAATCGAGGTAATAAAACTTACAACAAAATTTATATATGATAAAACCATTGCAATATTAATATGAATAACAATTAATGTCATAATTCAGATGTATCAAAATAATTTGTGTAATATTCAGAGAAAGAATTATGCACCAATTTTCTAACTAGAAATCACTGCAACAAATCGTACTTAATGCGCATACCTTCTACCCAATCATGAACTGTACCTGAAGTTTCACTCAAGCTGAGAGTACTTGCCCAGGATTCATGAACATCTTGCTAATCTCTTCAATATGTATTTAATATCTTTTTTTATAAGGTTTCCTTTAGCAACATTCCACTTTTATGGATCATTTTATCCACTTGCCTAGGCTTTTCCATAAAATCCCTCCTTCCTCTCTCGCAGTGCTTTTAGGATTTTCTAAGCTTAGCATCCTTCTCCGGCTAAGAAACTTAATGGATATTTCTCTCCCATACATTAAGCTTATCTAGAATTTTGTTCTAAAATACTTATCATGAAATAATTATAAAATCTCCTTCATCAATGAGATTTTATCATTATTTTCTTTTCGCAAGAATCTCAGTTCTAAGTGTCTCATTCTTAAGTACATACATGTCATCTATTTATTTATTAATAAATAACCATTTACATAATTAATTCACGCAATTATTTCTAACCTATCTCAATTATTTCTAACCTATCTCAATGTAACCAAAGTGGATTTACTGCAATAGAGGAATATTACATTCCAACTCCTCTTTTATTAACAGAGTTCCCAGTGTTCATTCTCCAATTCATTTTTCCTTGAACTTTGTTGGGCAACTTTTTCCTTTTTCATGGTTTTGTTCCCCTGTAGCCTCTTCAAATACAAAACTCTCTCATTGGGCTTTATCGCAATCAATAGCTAAATTCTAGAGTCAGATTTCCTTCTAGTCTAGCAGTGAATCCCATTGGCAAGTCTATTTCTTAACTTCACGTGCAGAATTTCTAAATAACTTAGATATAATATATCATATCCTTAGTTATTAGGTAATGATATATACAAGACATTACAAATAAGTACTAATCAATCACTACGGTTCCCATATTGTCGGGTTTAATGTCGTAATAATGTTTTTCTATATTCCTCATGATGTCACAAACCTTCATCCTTTCTTAAGAAAAAAATTACTTCCCATCTTTCCCGCTTCCATTCAACTCTTTGTTTTCACCGAACATGGTGACTCAATTATGCGGCATTCATATTCTTGCAATTATGTCATACTCCTCTTGTGATACATATACATATTTGTCAAACATGTGCCTCCTATTTTTTTTTTTTGTTCCCACATGTACTCAACAAGCTATTCAAATACATTTCTTAATGTGAGTACTATTTATATATTAGTATAATAAATTTGGTGGCCATACGTGTGAACTTTAGTATAGAAATTTGTATATTTCTTTTGAAATTTCTCCCATAAAATTACAATTATTAAGGGATGATGTGTAACAATGTAAACATGAAATATTATAGTATCATTTGTGCACTTACTACTTTGGCACTTGTAATGGCTATTACATAATGAATGAACCATCCTTCAATTGAGCTTAGCTATGTCTACCCTCAACTATTTTTAATGGCAGAAGGAAATTACTTTCTTTTCCCAATATGTTTGTGCTCTTTCTAACACTTTCTTCCTGCATTTCATCCACATATCTCACATTATTCCTATGCATTCAAAAATGTTCTTAACTTTTAACATAATTCCTTAATAATGCCATAGATTTATTTTTGTTTTTTCGAGTTATTCCCAATTATATCTAATGACATATGTGTGATTTATTGTGAATTTCCGTATAGGAATTTCACACTTCCCTTTCATATTGCTTACAAATGGGCATCATAATTGCCTAACCATTTTCATCATTCTGTTTTATGTTGTGAGTTCATTAGTTGTAGCCGATACGCAACCATCAGCTATATTTCAGTGTAAGATAATATTCTATTGACGAGTTCAAATTCTCTTTTGTTTTTTCAAGATGATCTTAATCAATTTCCTTGAACATATGTATATACGCTTCCGATAGCTAGCGAGGATATTAAAACATCACGAGCATATATACTTACTTGATTAATATTTTTTTAGACGTATCCACACATAATGCATTAGTGATTTTATTTTCACCTATTCAAACCGTCTTCATTCTCATGAGTATGTTTTCATCACTACAGAATTAAATTTAAGTCTCCCTTTCCATGATTTGGATGTGCCTTTCCTCAATTCCTCCTTAAGTTTTTTCATTTGATGGTCTACTCTGTTGATTTCCCTTCTACCCCCTAGATTTCCCAGTGGCATAATTTCAGTCCACCTTCTCATAATTGTTCATATTGAAAAATTCCTCAATTTTATCCAAATTTGTGTGGATTCACACATTCATTCAATACTTCACTAAAGTATACTATTCAAAATATGTACATTGTTTCTACATTGTCTTCTAGTACCTCCATTTTGTTTGTCAATAAAATGTTTCCTTCATAAATGTATGATGGTTCAAACATACACCTTGCTATAAAATTTATCCATCAAATTGAACCTCAACTATCAATTTATATGGCTAGCTTCTCAACCCAGCTACCTATCTCTCCCAAAACATGATATTTGTTCATTGTCAGTTACAAATTTTGGTATTATGGGATTCAGGACAGCTAGAAATACCATATAAAATTTAGATTATGTTGTATAATTTAGTTTAAAGGAACTATTGGGTTGTGTTATATTCTTTTGACGACTAGCCCCAGTAGTCTAACGAGGGGGTTAAACGGGGGCAGAGTGCACCCTTTGTGGCATCGGTTGGTTCACAAAGGTGGTGATGGTCCCCCGTATTAGGGGCTTGACGGGGTCAGTAGCCCCCCTCTACAAGGTTCGAGACAACGCCGCAGCGAAATTTGTTTTGGACCCTCTATTAGGTGGGCGGACCTACCTATGGATTTGTGCATGGATTTCACACATGGTTTTGGACATGATGGTTTTCGGTCCATGGTATTTGTAGATCTCGCCAAGGGAACTACAATTATGTTCTGGTCCAGGGTTAATGGATTAAGGTTTATGGATGGTTCGCCATATATATATATATATATATATATATATATATATATATATATATATATATATATATATATATATATATTGATATATATTGTAACATTGAAAGGAACATAATGAAAAATCAATATGGTAGCGTCGTTTTGGGGATCTAAGGAGAAATATCTATGTATATTTGTTTTATGTATTATGCTCTTGCCATTGTCTATTTTCTGTTTTTAAAATTCTTATGCAGGTAATTTTTGTATAGGGTTAAAACCTACATTTGGTATCAGAGGTTTGGCTTCAAGGGGACCGCTTTTCCACTCAGGGGTTTCATTTTGGCCTGTGGTAGACCCTGTTCAGTGGGAGTGCTATGTGATCTATTCTTGTGATGAAAGAAGATGGCAAGCAATGGAAAAATAGAGATTGGGAAATTTAATGGTGAGAGTTTTGATTTGTGGAAACTCAATATGGAGTATCTGTTGGTGGATAAAGGTTAGTGGATCATAGTAGATCTAGGTACTAAATCAATAGTAATGTATGATGAAGACTGGAAGAAATTGGATCAAAAGGAAAAAGGCATAATATGATTGCATGTATCAGATCCAATATTGTTGAATGTATCAGAGGAAGCTATAGCAAAGGCTTTGTGCGACAAGTTACGGACTTTGTACCAGTCTATGTCTCTGGTGAATAAACTGTTCCTACAGAAAAAACTCTATACCTTGAGGATGGAAGATGGAGACTCAGTGACAGAGCATCTGAATGCATTTAATACTATGGTAAAACAATTATTATCTGTTGATATTAAAATTTAAGATGAAGATAAGTACATTAATTAGTTTTGTTCTCTACCAGATTTGTGGGATAGTCTGCTTTTTTCAATAAGCAACAATGTAACTACCTTGTAGTTTGATGAAATAGTCTCATCCTTGCTGACAGAGGAAGTGAGATGAAAAATATGGAGAGCCAGAATGGTGATTCATTTTATTCATGAGGACGATCTCAAAACAAAAGCAAAACTAAGTCCTCAAGTGGGAGATCTAAATCTAGAGGGAGATCTAAATATCTAGGAAAACCTGTAAAGGTGTCTTGGAAATGCGGAAAGCAAGGGCACTACAAAAGGGACTGTAAATCTAAAACTCTTGAGAAAGAAAAGGGATCTGATGAACCTGCTTCCATAGAGATGAAAACCACCTCAAATGAATATGGGGATGTGTACTTGGTGACCTCCTCAAGTACACATGTAGATCATGAGGCATGGTTGATTGACTCAAGTGCAACCTTTCACTTCACTCCCCATAGGGAATGGTTGTGCGAGTATGATAAATATGAATGTGGTTATGTATTCTTAGGGGATGACAAGAAGGCTAGAATCGTTGATAATGGAGAAGTCAATTTGAAGTTGTAAGGTGGAAGGATTAAAACACTTTCGGTGTTTTGTGATTCTTGCATTGGCCAGATATTTGATCTTTGTAAGTAAGCTGGATGATGTAAGTGTAAAAACAATGTTCAAGAAAGATACTTGCAAGATGGTTCGGGGAGCACTTGTAATGATGCAGGGAGTTTAGATTGGAACTCTATACATATGAAAGATAGCGCTATTATTGATGAGTGCAATAGTTCTATACTTCTTGAAAGTGAAGTAGAAAATCTAGTGATCTCCAGAGAAAAGACCGTGCTATGGCATCAAAGGCTTCAACATATTAGAGAGAAGGGCAAGTAAAGGTATGGTAGAAGGTATGTCTAATAGATCTCTGTATTTTGATTTCTATGAAAATTGTGTATATGGGAAGCATAATCGGGTGAGTTTCCCCTGTGGTGGTAATAGGGCGAAACAAATATTAGAGCTTGGGCACCGTGATGTGTTTGGACCTGTGTCAGTTCAAATAGATGGTAAGTCTATGTATTATCTATAATTTATAGATGACTTCTCAAGGAATACAACGATATATTTCCTCAAGAAGAAATCTGAAGTCTTTGACATGTTTAAAGAATTTAAGGCTCTGGTGGAAAACCAAACAAAGAAGAAGATAAAGGTGGTAAGGATAGACAACAGTGGAGAGTTTTGTAAGAAGGAATTTGAAGAATTTTGTAAGAAGTGTGGTATAGCATGCTAAAAACCTACTCCATACATGTTTGAGAAAAATGGAGTTACGGAAAGAATGAACAAGACGTTGATGGAAAGGGAAAGAAGCATCCTTAGTTGTGTCGAGTTAGGATAGGAATTATGTGTAGTGGCGGTGGAGACTGCATGTTACCTCATCAACAGATCACCTTCATCATCATTGGAGGATAAGAACCCACAAGAGGTATGGACTGGTAAGAAACCTTCTCTTTCACATTTGAGGGTATTTAGATGTGATGCGTATGTACATGTTCCAAATGAGAAAAGAACAAAGTTGGATAGTAAATCTAAAACGTGCATCTTTATTGGGTATAAGGATGGTTTAAAAGGTTATAAGCTTTGGAACTCAGTAACAAGGAAGGTTGTGTATAGTCAAGATGTGGTGTTTAGAGAGGTGAAAGGTGTTATTAAACATGAATTACTACTAAAGGGACCCGAGAAGATAGAGTTTGAGCTAAAGGAGGAATAATCAAACTCTACAACAGAAGAGGAATCAGAAGAGGAAGAGCCACAAAATCCAGTTGCGAGAAGACCAATTCGAGAAATAAGGCAGCAAGAAAGGTATATATTCCATCTGCTTTCAGTTCAAATTTTGCTTTATCTATTACTGATTATGATCTGAGAAATGTGAAGGAAGCAGTAGATTCAGAGGATGACAAACTCTAGAAAGAGGACACTGTTTATGAAATGACATCTTTGCACAAAAATTAGGCTTGGGATTTGGTGGAGTTTTCGGCTAGAAGGAAACCCATTCGCAGCAAATGGGTGTTCAAGAAGAAGACAAAAGTAGAAGGAAAGGTGGAGAAATACAATGCTCGGTTGGTAGCAAAAGGTTATTCCCAGGTGTCGGGAATTTATTTTGGTGATATTTTTTCTTCTGTTACCAAGGTAGCTTCTATTAGATTAGTTTTATCTGTTGTCGCTGCTTTTTATTTTAAGGTATAATAGATGGACATGACTACAACATTTCTTCATGGGATCTGGAAGAAGCTATATACATGAAGAAACCTAAAGGCTTGGGGATGAAGGGTAAGAAAGAACTGGTATGCAAGTTATAAAAGTCTATGTATTAGTTAAAAAAGTCACCAAGGATGTGGTACCATAAATTTGATACATTTATACGGGGGCTTGGCTTCACTTAAAGAAAATCATATCACTGCATATATTTTAAATTAATTGGCGACTGTGTTATTTATCTACTGTTCTATGTGGATGATATGTTTCTATTCAGAAATGACAAAGAAATTATCCAGGATTTGAAGACCCAATTGTCCTCCAAGTTTGACAATAAATATGATGGTGCCGCAAAGTATATTTTGGGCATCGAAATTAAACGAGATAGGGTAAAGATGAAGCTCCTATTAAACTAGAGGAAGTATGTCGAGACAATACTACAGAGGTTTAATGTGAAAGATTGTAAACCAGTGAAGATTTCTATTCCTATGCGTGTAAAGTTATCTGCTGAATATTGTACCAAGACAGAAGAAGAGGAAGAGGACATGTCTCATGTTCCATATGCAAGTGCAGTCAGTAGCTTGATGTATGCGATGGTCTATACAAGACCAAAAGTTATACATGTAGTGGGAGTACTAAGTACATTTATGTAAAAACAAGAGAAGGAGCATTGGACAATAGTGAAGCGGGTTTTTAGGTATTTGTGTGACACAGGTGATTATGGTTTGCGTTACCAAGGAAGACGAGGATTGCACAGAGTTTTGGACATTCATGGCTTTGTTGACGCACATTGGGCTGGAGATCTGGATCAGAGAAGATCTGCAAGTGGGTATCTATTTAACCTATTTGGTGGTGTAGTCATTTGCATGAGTAAGAGACAATCTGTAGTTATACTTTCAACTACAGAGGTAGCATACATGGCAGCCGCTCATGTAAGCAAGGAAGTAGTTTGGTAACTCCATTGAAGTATGGGATTAGTACAGTGAGCTATAACGATAGCCTATGACAACCAAAGTGATATTCTCTTGGCAAAGAACCATGCTTATCATTCAAACAAAAAGCACATTGATGTTTAGTATCACTTTGTAAGGGATATGATAGAATAAAAAAGGTGTTGCCGATAGAGGTGGACACTTTGAAGAATACTGAATATGCATTGACAAAAGTTGTGAGCTCTGAGAATTTCTCTTGGTTTAGAGAAACAATGAGCGTTGTAGGGATGGATCAATAACTAAGCTCTCTTGTGGCTCCCTTTGGAAAGAAAACAACAAGTGGGAGCATGTTGGGTTAAGTTATATTCTTTCCATGACTAGCCCCAGTAGTCTAGTTGGGGGGTTAGAAGGGGGGCAAATTGCACCCTTCATTGCATCAGGCACAACAGGGGGTTCAGAAGGGGGGCAGTAGCCCCCCCTATTGGGGGGTTTGATGGGGGATAGCTCCAATCTACAGGGTCGGTGGCAACACCATGAGGAATTATTTTTTTTTGGACCCTATATTAGGTGCGCGGACCTACCTATGGTTTTGGATGCGATGGTTTTCGGTTCATGGTATTTTGTAGATCCGGTCAAGGGAACTATTGTTACGTTCTAATCAGGGTTAATGGATTAGGGTTTATGGATGCTTCGACATGTATATATATGTATTGTAACATTGAAAACAACATAATGCAAAATCAATATGTAGTCCTTGTTTCGGGATCTAGGGGGAAATCTTTGTTTTATGTGTTATGCTCTTGCCATTGTTTATTTTCTGTTTTTAGAATTTGTATGCAGGTAAATTTTGTAAGTGGTTTAAAACTACAAGAACCCTCTTTAATACTCCATCATGTTTTCTAGCGTTGGTTTCCAACTGCAACTTTGCTTGGCATACTTTTCTGCATTCAATAATATATATATATATATAATAATATATATTATATATATATATATATATATATATATATATATATATATATATATATTGTAATTTTTATCTATTACTGAATAGGATATAACTATACGTTCCCTATCCAGTCTCTTTCTTTTATTCCCTCTATGATCCTCATAGATTTTCCCCCACATATACACACCTCAAAGACGCATTTTCCAAGTGTAGTGGCACTTGAATCAAACGAAGAAAATTGTACAATGCCATTATATGTGCTCAACTCCATCCACTTTTGATGAACATAAATGGTCAACTCGAACATTCCCAATCAAAATTTGGCAAAGATAATTTGTGACTCTCATAGGAACACTTGTTAAGTCTCATTCCTTATCATGGATGTGCCTTTATATTATTTCAACCTTTCAGTGCAACCAAATTTGATCTCAATCCTCATGTGAACAGAATTATCTTAGAATATGGTATGAGTTGATGTTCATACAAATTGCAATACTTATGCCCCTCAATTATATCTTTCTATCATCAAATATTTTTTACAACAATGGAATATAACTTACACTTATATACTTAAATATTTGCTCCCATGTATGCAAAAAAGGAAGTGTCAAAGAAACTACACACTATCTATCAACCGGAGTAGTAGGAAATAAGGCTATACATTAGTAGTTTGGAAAACTATTTTGGCACCAATCGAATGAATCAATGTCTTGAAAGTTCATCTCATTTAGCTCAAAACAACAAAAGAGATATTGGAATAATGCTAATGTGATAAAATATATAAGAACTATTTGAGTTTATATGGGACTAGACCTATTTATATATTTGGTCTGGTCCATTATTTTTTTATTTATGAGCTTACGTATTGAATAACTCCTCTTTGTGTACCACAATATCACGTCTTGTTTCTGTTAGTAACTTCCACAAGATAAACTTTAAATTTCAGTGTTCTTGAGAACTTATTTAACTACTGGATAAGATGCTCATCTAGATATCTCTCTATCGTTTGCAATCAAGCATTATTAATTGTACGAAGCCAATTTTTCCCCTCAAATCCAAACATGTATCAAGTGAGTGTATGTTGCTTCCCTTTATTAATGATAGTGTTAATTTTTCTACCTCAGTTTGGTAATGAAGAAGAGAAAAATTACTAGTTTTCTCATATTTCGTGGTATATTACTAGGAATTGGTATGGTTGATAAAAGATGCACGAGTGATAACCAAACAAAACTGTCTACTCTACCCTTTGTAATTTGGCACAATCCAATTTATTAAAGGTTTTGGGTTGGGTCGTCTTTAGCAACAACTTTGATTGCCAACTTTCTTAATTTCTTTTCTACCACCCGTTGGCTTCTTCAACTTTCGATAATCCACCAATCAATTTTCCCACTTGAAATGGTATTCTCATTAGTTCAAGAATTTTCTCATAATTATTTAGGATGGTCAAATTTTTTCACCTACTGTATACTCCCCATATGTGCATCTGTAATGATTTAAAAATGTTATATATTAGCTTTATTTTTCCTTTACCATTCAATGGTTGTTTAGTACATTCTTATTACAATTATTTTCTCCATATTGTTGTTCTGTAACTAATGTAAGTCCAGTAACCTATTACTTTCATAAGAAAGTATAATTGTATAGTTATGCCCACTAGGTCTGAGGGTTGAACCCAGAAAATTGATTGCCAGGAAAAACATTACAACAATTGTATGGATAGTTTACCATTCTCATTTAGTGTTGATGCCCATTAGGCCCAAGGGTTGAGCCTATGCTCTGATGCTACTTGTCAGAACTCCTCTTTCCTGTATATAATATATATCATATATGGATGTATTTTATACATGTGGATCACGTGTTACTATAATCATTTATATACCCCTTTTACACTTATAACATAATTCTCATTCTCCACATGTTGTGTTCTTCCAGGCTTTGTCCTCACATATACATATATATGTATATGTGTATAGGTCCTAGCTTGTCTATGGCTTGTTAAGCTCCTTCTAATGACACACATAAGTAGTGCCATTTCTCCAAACGGTATATTTATTACTTAAGGAATCCTATAAGATACTCAACCCCCTCGGTTTGGTGATATTTATGACTAATGGCTTGATATTGTTTACCCTAACCTTATGAATAATGGTATAAATATACTTAATTTTTATACCTTCTAGGTTAAAATCCTCCCCACAGTGTGCTAGTTATATTTTTAACACTCTAATCATGGTGTCCTGTCGGCTATGACTCATATCACGTTAGCGATATAGGAATCCAATTCTATCTGATTACCTTGATCTCGGAAGTCTAGAACCATGGCTCTCTTAGACTATGAAATAGACCCTCGCTGAAATGATATTGTCCCTTTTGTAGATCCCAAGATGCATAGGAAAACATACCTTCTCCCTTCATTTGTTTTTCATCCGAACTAATAAATTTTATACTGCTATTGTGGTACACCACTTTCTACTTACAAAATCTTGATATGGGCAATCGATATGCATTTGATATCTACAAATTCACCCTGCCACGCTCACATGGCCTACTAGGTCTCAACCTTTCGACTTTTCTATTTGACGGTGCAAATGGGAGTATTCGTTCAACGACTCGGATTTTTTTTTCAAATCATAGACGAAAAATTTTACTTAGCATGTTTTTCATTTGGTCTACTGCCATTTGGATGTGACATGAGGAACAATATACAGGAGTTCGGAATCTGGAACACCCTTGCAAGGGTTTAAGATTTGGACAGAGCTTTGCGACCATACCATAATTTAGTTTTTCATATACTAGGTATCTCCTTTATTTATATTCCTTTTTCTCTTTGAGTTTCATTCTCTGTCTGTGAAATCCCTCTTATAAACTCCATTCCTCTTCCTATTTAGTTTATTCGTTATATGGATCCTCCATATTCTAGTGAGTTCTTAACTCTTCTTTCCATTTCTTCGTTAGTGCTCTATTGTCAATATTAATTGCATCTTATCCTTTCTAGTACAAGCCTAATTCTTTATGGTGGCAACCCTCTGGTGGGCTCCAGTATTGCAGCAAGAATGCTGCAACTCCTGGGACTCCCTTCTTTACTTTTATGAACCCGGTAGTTCGTAACAAACTTGGAAGAAACAGTGTTGTATGCACAAGTACTAGCTCTTGCCATGGCTGTCACTTCGTCAGCTGGCACAAGTACACTAGGAGCTTAAGCCAACTTCTATGAGCTCTTAGAAGAAGCTTTTTAACTGATGGATGAGAGCTAACTCAAAGGAAGCTAATCTACCTGTGGAAAGAAACTGAAAAGCTGAGAGGAAATGCAAACCCTAGCAAACCCTAATTTTACCAGCTAGCCCTACTAATGCAAGAAAGAGGATGCAAGCTACTGAAAGAGATGCCATTGACTTCTCGGAAGGTAAAATGCATGTGTCTAAGCTACTTCTATAGTACAATGTGAAGGAAACATCCCTTTTTTGTATTTTTGAATAAGTTGTTAGAATTATCATGCATGTTCTTTAAGAGGTGGATTAGTGAAAGGAAATGCTTTCAGGAGGTTGGGAAGGTGAGAAGAGGGCCTAAGGGGTCCCTAGCACCCTTCCTGAGAGTTTCATAGTGTTTGAATGTCAATAAACCTCTTTCGTGAGCTTCTACAGGAAGTCTGCAGGGGTTCTACACGATGTTCTATAATTTCTATAAGATGTTCAGAAATAGGACTTTGGAGGGTTGATGGAGGAGGAAAGGTGAAGAAGTGGTAATGGAGGTGAGATAAGGGTGTGAACAGGTCCAAGACTTGGTGGATGGAGCTGAGGAGTGGTGACGATGGTTGGATTTGTTCAAGGAGGAGTAGAGCAATGTTGCACAAAAATACGAAAATTAGGGCGAAGTGAGCGAATATGGAAAATGTAAGGCAAGGATCCAAAGTAGAGGATGGATCAGGTGGGATTGATGGAGTAAGGGCAGATAGGCAGTGTTATAGGCGCTCTACATGTTATTTTCCAAAATGAACAACCAGAGACTTAGAAAATCAATGACCTAGCTACGTTAACCTAATCTGACCTAAAAAACAACAAAGAAAATGAACATAAGATTATTTGCAACGAAATCATGTGAAATAGCTATGCAACTAAGCAATCATAAACTTGAACATGTAACCACAACTGGTATCAACTTCTGCAAATGAGAATCTAACAATAATAATTGCATGATGAAGCAAAGACAGTGTTTTTGTTGGCAGCAAGGACACCTTGGTCCCAACTCATGGTCTGAGGGAGAGGTGAGATCAGAGGTGCTTGGTAGCCTTTTTCTGAATATCTTCTCTATTATTAACCTATTAAATCAATCTGAACATGGAAAGCCTTTTTAATCATCAACAATGATCTAGGTAACCAAGCAAGATTGAAATCTACTTAACAGAAATTATTTTGCAACAACACTAAAAACAAATAACAGTACATAAAGGAAGCCTTGGCACTTGGGTTGGGCCCAACCCCAAGAGCTACAGGCTCCTAAGAAAACTCAAAACTGATGCCAAATAGAACTACTTTCCATTACTCAAAAATAACTATGTCTCAAAGAAAGTTGTACAACATAACTACAAAATGAGCTGAGAAACTAACAACGCTATAGTTTAAGATACAATTGTTCAAAAAGTAACCTACGAAGACTAGAATCCTTCATATTTATGAACTACGAGGGTCTCCAACAACCCTCCTTAACTCAAGGAGCTCGGCTGCTCAGACTACCAGTGATCAGTCACTTTACACAAGACTGCTCGACTGCCCTTTGTAATCCTTTGCGGTGGCCTGTGAACTCCAAGCTGAGGGTGGAGATTTCGAGGAAGGGGTCATTTAATGCAGGAGACACCCTTCCTATGAATCCTCACCCTTGTTCGTTCATGCTTGGCCTTGGTCCAAAATTTGTCCAAAAATCTGTAATAACCACATGTTAGCCTTCTTGGTCAAGTGACTATCCTCATTCGTTCAACTAACATAAATATAATAAAAAAACATGCATAAACTATGAAAAATGGTGGATTGACGAAGAACAATTAGGCAAAATAAGCCCAATAAGTTACCCAATTCCGGGGCTCATCACCCTCGATGTGGATAAAGAACGTATCCCTCTTGAAATAGTACCCTTCACAAAGTATGTAACAACTCTATATACAAAATATCATTTGGTTCATGGCTTGTTGATTAACTTTTTCAAATGTTCTCGTGTCAATTTTTCTTACAATTGCTTTTTGCTTTAGGAATGTGGAGCGTTAAGCCCTTTCGTGTCATCATGTAACACTCTGCACCGTCATCAATATTCTTTTTTCTTTTGCTAATGCAAGAGTCATGCCTTCTATTCTAAATTTTCAAAGGGTAGAATTACATAAAGTACAACCAACCGCACGCTAAACCTTTTAGCCCTAGATAAAAACCTCACCAAAATACAAATCCACCAACTAGGTCCTAAAGACCCAAATAATAGACTCGTAGAAACTCAAATATTAAATAAACAATTCATGAAAGGTCCAAAGACCTAGACCCACCAACATGCACAATAAAAGACACAGATCCACCAACATGCACACTTTTCCCTAACCGTTGGTTCTCCTCGCCTGATCCAACAACAGAGGATAAGATTCCATGAACTAAAAGCACGAAAAATTATCGCGCAATAAACGACCAGGACCCAGCAACATGCATGCTTATCCTTGACCATTGATTATCCTCTCCTGATCCAACAATGGAGGATCATATCACATGAGCTAAAATCACAGAGAATTATTGCATGATGAAGGGGGTATTCTCTCTCATAACATGGCCACGTGTTGCATGGAGAGTGGAATCGTTCGCAACTCCAAAATACCACTCTCGGCTTGAAGGGAATGCGATAAACCAGAAACTGCCCTAAGGGCAGTATTGACAACATAGGAAGTAATGCTGGGGTTTTGAGTCTGCTGAGAAAGCCTGGACTCCAGCCCCTCGCACCATCCCGTCTCCTCGTGCGCATGAACCAAAGGAAGATAAAAATCCATCTATCTAGCCGTTCATCCAAGAAACACTGTCTAGTGAGCAACTTCCACCTGAGACTTCTGGCTTTGCACTTACGTGGGTTGAGGAGGCAGACAGAGACCTGCATCCCAAATGTGACATCACTTCTGAGAAAACACTTCATAATGAATCCGAATCAACTATACCCCGTCTGTATGGATCTATTTCAAAATAAAGTTCTGTTCTCATCCTCCTGATCGAGACAAAGCTCCCTCAATCTATTCTGGGGCATCTCTTGACAACTCAACCTGACCCTGCTTTTGGTACAGAGCACCCCTTGATTGGCTAGAATGTCTGCCAATTTATTTGTCGTCCTTCACACATGAGTAAAGCTCACGGTTCGTAAGCAAAAAAGGTGAAATTGAATCCTTTGAAAGATCTGAAGTAGCCTCCAGTGTCTTAAGACTTTTTCCAGCTCTGTGCCACAACATATTCTATTGACCGAGTTAATGATTAACTTAGAATCAACTTCAATAATTATATTCTGGAGATTATCCTGCTTCAGGAATTCTAAACATTGCTCAATTTCCATTAATTCTGCCATATTGTTTGTAGCTCTTCCCAAACGGGAGTGGAAAATAAAAAGGATGCAACCATTTTCATCTCTTAACAACCCTCCAAAGCCAACAATATCCAGGTTGCCTTTTGAGGCCCCTTCAATGTTGCATTTCAAAAAACCCCGAGGGGGAGGATGCTAGTAATATGGCTTATTGTCTAGTTTCATCACCTTCGTATCCATGCCCTGTGGTATAAGCCCCTGCATACCCAATTGAAGAAGTATTTGCATTTCAGCTTATGAAGGTGGATTCTTTGGGGCAGTTCACACTAAAGTACCTATCATCTCCTTAAGTTATCTTAAAATTTTCTCAATATTGCATTGGGAGGAACATTTTTCATTTTTGAAGATTCCATTGTTCCTTTCTTTCCAGACATTCAATATTATGAAGCTTGGAGTTAAATCCCAAGCTTAGCAAATAAATTCATAATCAGAGAAGTTTCATCTCTAGTTATTTAGGGTATTGATAATGCTTCCTTTGTCCCTGTCTGTCTGTTGGAAAATTTTGGTAAAAGTATCCCACAACTGGGAGGTGAAAATACAATTATTCAGAAGGTGTTCCATGGTTTCCTCTTGGGCTTCACAGAGCTGGCATCTAGAAGGTCCTAGAACACCCCTCTTCCAAATGTTTTCCCACGTCAAAATTTTCTTATGATGTACCAACCACATGAAGAGTTTTATTTTCATCCATCCTTGATGCCTCCATAGGTCCTGCCAAACCCTGTCTGGTACACTAGAATCCAACTCTAGGATTATGTGCTTTGCCTCCTTAAGATTGAAGGTACCTTCATTATTGTTGCCCCATCTAACTTGGTCATGCCCCTCTGAAACTAGAATTTTCCTTTGGTCCAACATTGTCAGAAGTGCATGAGCTTTTTCTTTCAAGGGGTTATAAACCTTGTATTATATATTCTTCGAGGTTCTCCATTTCCTTTCACTATTGGTTTGATCCCAAAAATATTTTACCCTAACTAACCCTTTGGTATCAGTTTCCTTCTTGAGGTCCAAAAAGTCCTCTCTTAGCAGTGTAGGTTCTTATTTCCATTTATCCTCCCAAAACAAAGCAAGATCTCCCTCGTTGATTTCCCAAAAGCTATTTTTTTTTGCACTAAACCTCTATTCTCCCAAAATTATTCTAGATGTAGGAGCCTTCTATGATACCAATCATCCTTATGTGATCATTATCTTGCCAAGTGCTAGCGTATTTTTCTTTCCAATTACTAGCCCACTAAGCCTTTGGATCTTTTACCCAACGCCTTCTTTCCAATTACTAGCCCACTAAGCCTTTGGATCTTTTACCCAACGCCACCATAATTTTTCCCCTGGGACTTTGTTAAGTACTTCTGGATCATCCAATCCAAGACCTCCATTCATCAATATTCATTCTTGAAACTTATTCAGTTTTATTTTTCATAATCACCTGTAGTACACACTCTTCTTCCATTGTCCTTATGTTCTCCTATATTCTTATAAATATACAGGTACGTAAGGAAGCTCAATCCTCCTCCTTTTATTTTTCTATATATCTCAAGATTCTTTGGTCGCTTAATTAACTCTTGCTACTCAACATGTTTGTCGTCTTGGCATTTTTCATCATATGGTTTCCCTCGAGGATCGATTTGAATTAGGAACATCAGTTTGTTTCTCTTCACTCACTAGCAGCGTTGGAATTTGGATTCTTTATTACCTGTCAAATAATTTTTTTTTGACGTTTTGGGTTTTTATGTTGGCCGTCAAGGAACGTTATGTCGAAAATTTTGCTCTTCAATCAAAATGTTTTGATAATAAATCGACCCTTCATCAATAAAGGTTTAATTAACAAAATACTTTTCAATCACACCACTGTGTTAATTTTTTCTCACATATTTATAATAAGAAAAAAACAACGTGACCATGACTAAATGATTTGTTGAATCATAAAGGTTGTTTTACTCATGGATGCGATCCATAACTCCCAAACCATCGAGATTCAGTGCTTCTCCCAAACACATATACAAAAATTATGAGTAAATCTAGAAATCTATTTTTGTCACACCCAACTCATTGTTATTGCAATCAATCTACTCCTATTTTAATTTCTCAATTTGGATTTCTATTAGATAATTTAAATGTTACAATTTCAGTAAAAACAAATAGATTTCTTTCACCAAATAAACAAAAAATTTCATCTTAAAAACTTTGGAGTTGACCAAAAACTATCCTCCCAATGGCCATCTTCTCCACCATCATAATATCACTAAATCTAGATAAAGTTCATTTTTAATAAACCCAATAAACTTAATTTATTTAAATATAAACAACATAAATTTAATTTATTTAAATAAAAACAAATATT
>APFE030562434.1:140742-152510 GCA_000404065.3 Pinus taeda
TTACTGCACTTCTTTATAAGACTGTTGTTTGAGAGGGTAGTAATGACGTTTTTGCAAAAAAGTGAACAGTAAAAAAAACGTTTTAGAACTTTGAAAGCCCATCACAAAAAACGGCTTTTTAAAATTTTTAAACGGGAAATACGGTCAAAATGCCTTGTGACGGGCATTTTGCCCGTCAAATTCCAACCCTGCTCACTAGTATTTACGAGAGGATGAAACGGAACCCTCGAGTCAATTGGTTCCATTACCCCTGCATTGGAAATGAGAGTTAACTTTGTAGTTAATTTACATTGGAAATGAGATTTAACTTTGTAGTTAATTTACTACCCTAAATGTTGGTTAAAGGTTGCAGCATCCGCTATCTCTAGCGATGCATTGAGTTTCTAAATATATTTAGAACTAATACTTGTTTTAAAGAAACCAACCCCTTCGAATCTCTTTTTTTTATAATTCTTAACTTTTGGTTAGCACTTTTTGTATTGCATGACTCCTTCTAATGTTTTCTTTGTTTTTCTTCAAGGTAAGATTTTTGAGGACTATCCTAGATATGAGGCCAAATCCTCTTTGGATATTCCAAAAATGAACTCGAACTGTGTGATTTAGTCCAATGTTAGTTATTCTCAATGAGTTGGCAATATATATATATATATATATAATATATTACTGTTAATTTGATGCTTTGAGTAGCCTTGTGTCTGTCTATAATGTTGCGTAAGGAATGATTTATTTGATACAATACTTTTCTATACTTATAACATTGTGCGGTTAATTATTTATATAATATGGAATGATCTAGTGATTTTCTCAGTTCCGTATTGATTTTCTTTAAATTATTTCATAGTTCGCCCATATAAGATTAAGAAATATATTACTCGAGAGGCATTAATCGTAGGAGTTAAATTGTAGCTTAGTCATTTGGCTAGGCTATTTCATTCAGGTTCCATAGCGCACTGGCATATTGTTTCTCTCTGTATCGTTAGGATTTCCAGATCGTTGATATATTTATTCATAACTATGCCACTAGTATGGAATCCTACTTATTTTAACTGTAATCTATTGATTTCCCAGTTTAAGTTAGAATAACTAGCTGCCCAATTATTTTTATATCCCTTAAACAACGGTAATAAAAATTAATGTCTCATTTGCAACATTCAGTTTGATGTCATTATTTTGATATCATCGTATCAATTTTTCATTTTTTATATTTACATCAATGCAGGGTAATCCACTGTCTCTACCATTCTTATGATGGTTATATGATTTTTAGTCATGCTCCTAAGTGAATTAGTGAAGTCTACTCTGATTTATTTCGCTTGATTATAAAGTATGAGGAAGCTGAGATGCAATAGTTTACAGTATCAACATAGACTGTTAGGTTTATCCTAAAATATCTAAATTCTTATTCAACAGAATGTTTTTGCACAATCTACATCTTCACCAAGTTTGTTCAACACCTGAAATTCATTCTTCATCATATAACACGTGGCACATATGTCTGAACTACATCATCTTTATTGTTTTGTGAAATATTGAAATGTCAATATCTTTGCATGAATATCGCCCTCTTTGCAGATCCTTTACCTATGTGATTGTTCATGTCTTTCGAAGCTACTTTCTTTCCCATATGTATATATTTGAAGAGGATGCTAGCATTAATCCTTTACCCTGTAGGGGTAAATGCTACAAGTTATACCACACAACTTCTCTCTCTGATTTTTATGTATCTAATATTTTTCCTTAGTAAATTTTATCCTCCTAAACTGTTTTACCGATTCATATGATATGTAATCCACACATAGCGATGTAACATTTTAACTTGAATTAGACATTCTCATATACACGATTGACTTAAATTACAAATTATATATCTTCCTTTAATAACATTGTACATTCGGTCGTATGCATTAAAAGAAAAACCCCAAAATCTATAAGCATTTAATCAATCCTAGAATTCGTATGTACCATAAATAAAACAAGGATGGCTGGGGGGCAGCTAGTCCCTGCCAATGCAAATTGCAGAACAGTTTCAGAGGAAAATGCTAGTTCCAGATTCTGAGCTTCGTAGTGCCAATGCAAATTGCAGATCTCAGCTTCGTAAGCGAGCTCATGCGTCTGCACAGCCCTGTATACAGCAGTGGCAACCGAGGATCCAATGATTATAGCCAGAATATTTTTAGTGCTTGTTTCGCCCGAAACGTAGTATCTCCTCACAAGTAGTGCTATGGCTACTAGACTGAATATGAACAAGGTGCTGATGGATAGCTTTGCATCAGGCATAATGTCAGAGCCATGAGACAGTGTACAATAATGATGATCACCATGGATCCAACCAGTCCAATAGGAATGTCCTTTGCTGGATTTTTAGTCTCTTCAGCCATCATTGCAACTGCATCGAAGCCAGCATATGCAAAAAAGAGAACTGCTGCTGATGTGAAAATGCCCTTCACTCCATAAGGCATAAAATCTGAGTAGTTTGATGTTTTTGCATGCGTTAGCCCGGCAATAATGATGAACAAAAGTACGGCAACATGAATTACAGAGGCGATGGAGTTTATTCTGGATGTAACTTTGGTGCTCCTTATGGCGAGAATGCAGGTTATGAAGAGGATGGCAACTGCTATTGGGTCCAATTCATTGTAATTTTCAGGCAATTTTTCCTTAAATTTATATAACTAAATAGTACCCAATAACAATAATCCCCACTTCCCTATATGACAACTAAATTTCAGAAACCTTCGCTCTTTAGACATTATTTTATAATTTTTAATCACTCAAAATATTAATAATAAATTGCATAATGATTTAGATGATACGTAACCCATTATAAAACTTTTTAATGTAAAATCTTTTAATTATAAAAAATTGCCATTATTGACCGTATATTTTAGCTTTTAAAGATTTTTTCATAAACTTATGGTAACTCAAAGAAAAATAGTTATTTTATAATAACTTTGCTGGGTTAGCTTTTACTGTTCTGTCATAAGGCCATTGGCTGATAATACTTTCTTTGGTAGCTGGTTGCCATTTTGCAATGCTTCTGTCTACAAATTAATTAGATTACCCTGAGTGGTGCCATATGTGAATGTTTTTCTGGTTTTTCTTTTATTTTATTACTTGAGGCCGCCAGCAGGATATAATGGTTTCTTTTTGCTTTTCTATTTTGACTTGAGCCATGAAAAAACGAGTCGATTAAGAAATTAGGAAATAAGGGAATGTGACAGATGAAATAACGCTATGCAGGGTCTCATGTAAAGTTTTAAATAAAAAAATTCCGAAGTACCAACCCTTCGTATTAATGAACACTGATAACTTAAAATAATCGCAGTGATGGTACGCCTGGCATGTCAAGGATTAATAACGAACGGCTAACGGTGGCGCTCACTGTTGATTATCGATTAATGTTATATGATGTGCATGAGCGAAACGTGGCGGAGGAAACCAGGCATAGCTGTTTAGCAGTCGGGCACGCTCAGCTAATGCCATTCGAAAACAACTTGACGCTTACAGCAGGCCTGATATCGGAGGAATTGGTTGCAGCTGCTGTTCCGACATATTACCATCCGTGTGGTATCCCGTCGAGAAAACCAGGCAACGCTTGCAGATATTGAGTACTGTGGACTGTCTTAAATGACAGATAAGTGAGTTGTTGTTAACTGCGACAGCGTTTCTGCACGCGGTAAATGGCCAGTTCTGCAGGACATTGTTCCGGTTCCTTCAACCATGTTCCGGTTCCTTCAACCACGTCGTCTAGTGCGCCAGTACCCATGACCGCATGTTCCCTACAGTTGATGCCAGTCAGTGATGAATTAAGGAATTTACAGGCAGGTGATCAGGTTAGCTTTCTGCCAAATTAGGGGTCTGTTTAGATATTCGAATATCCATGCATAATCCTTCCGATCGTACTTCACGAAGTGAATATTTTTATCCTTTTGCTGTGCCAATTCTTTTTTCCTACTGTTAGGGTAAAAAAAATCCCTAGTTTTTCGATTTGTTCTGTGGGGATACCAGGAGGCATCGGAATTGTTCATATCTTTTGGGCAATTTATTTGGAGGATTGTTGTTTTATTTTATCTATTTTGGCTCTGAATGAATAATTTGCAAACATCAATATTTTGGGCAGCGAGGTAAGTGTTCGTTTCTCCCGCAAATTCTGCGATTCATTCTCTGAATTTAGTTAATTTAGTATGGTAATGCCCAGAACCGGAACCCTATTCTCTGAATTTAGTTAATTTAGTATGGTAATGCCCAGAACCGGAACCCTATTACCCGACAGCCAATGCGACAAAACGCTGAGATTTGCTGCTCTGGCCATCAGAATGGGCCGTAGTCTCATGGACTAAGTCTCACTGTGTTTGTGGCAGGCGAGAAGGATTACGACCCTGGTCCTAATGGGACGAAATATCCTGTATGCATCAATAGGTATTTTTTTTTAAAGTAGCAGAGTATGACTCCTTCTAATGGCCAGCCAAGAGGCCCGGGTAGCATTTTGATTGTATATACTGTTTCTAAGATTGTTCGACACTAAATATTTTGACGATGTATGCTAATTCAGATTCCTTGTCTGTGATAATTATTTAAAAGCCAAAATTTTACTTTATCTATATTGTTTAGATTCTGAAATGTTATAGAAATCCAAAATAAAGCCAATTAAATGAACAAATAGCGAAGAAATTACAAATAGCGAAGAAATTTAGTCACCTGGTTTATCGCAAGTAATGTCTGCAACAAAATTTTAGAGAAAATCTATATCGATTAGATTCTGAAATGCTATAGAAATCCAAAATAAAACCAATTAAATTAACAAATAGCGAAGAAAAATATATAAAAAGAACCTTACTGGATTGTTACTGCGCGGTTGAGAATATTACTTCATGTCAACGTTGCATTTCTGCGTTGCATTTGTGCAGATCAGGATGTAGACATGGCTGCAGGAGTTTTCATGGACTGGAGAACGCCGTCTGACTACCTGGAGAACGTCGTATGACTACCGCAAGGAGGATATGAATTCCTTGCACAGAATTCCTTGCATTTCTGCGTTGCATTTGTGCAGATCAGGATGTAGACATGGCTGCAGGAGTTTTCATGGACTGGAGAACGCCGTCTGACTACCTGGAGAACGCCGTATGACTACCGCAAGGAGGATATGAATTCCTTGCACAGAATTCCTTGCACAGAAAGAAAGAGGATATGAATTCCTTGCACAGAAAGAAAGCGAGGCAGGGCAGAAAGGAGAACCGGAAGCAGGGAAGAAAAATGGAATAGATAAATACCAGAAGTGTTGTATTTTGGGTCTCCGTCCTCGTTTTTATGGGGTAGAATTAGAACATGCATGCAGACACATGGCAACAAGCTGTCCGCGTTTAAATAAACTTAACCTACAACAATACCCCCAATTCCGTAATGTTATCCAAACATTAAATGTCACCCAAGTAATGCTATGCCAAAGATAGCATTAATTCACTGACCAGAACCTGTCCTAATTAACCAAACCGTTTTCTTAACTTTTGCCTAAGTTTTGAGACCTCATACCTCGTACTGAGGCCAAATAAGACCATCGCTTTAGCCATTGGTTAAATGCATCGGCAAAGTGGGCCATATCCGCAAAAACTTTGGTTTAATTTCTGTTTAACCGAAATAGATTATCGGTTCCCGTGTCAAACTAATGTAATCGCAGGGAATCGATTACTATAGTCCCTGCCAGGCCCGGAGGGCAGGGACTAATAACTCGAGAATCCAGGGAATCAAAATCACAACAAAATTTACATATCATAAAGCCATTCCAATGAATGGCATAATTAGATGCCTCAAAGTAATTTCGAAAGTATTTGAAGAAAGAATTATGCGCTGATTTTCTGACTAGAAAACACTGCAGCAAATGGTACTTAATGAGCACACCTGCCACCCAATCATGAAATTTACTCCAGTCCCTTTTTAGCTGAGAATACTTATCTAGGATTCAACAACCTCCTCTTGATCCCTTCAATAGCTATTTAGTACCATCACTGATCAGGTTTTTTTTAGTGGCATCGAGCTTTTTTTTATCATTTTATCCACTTTTCTAGGCTTTTCCTTAAAAACTTGCCTTTCTTTCTCGTGGTGCTTTTAGGATTTTATAAGATTAACATATTTCTCTAGCTACAAAACTTAATGGATCTTTCTCTCTCATCCATTAAGATTATCTAAAATTTTATTCTAGAATACTTATCATGAAAGAATTATCAAATCTCATTCGTCAATGAAATTTTATCTTTATTTTATTTTGAAAACAATGTGTCTCATTGCGAAGTAAATACACCTCATCTATTTATTTACGGAGTTGTCTATAATGCGACTTTTTGGATATTCTAGTGACGGAATCCAGCGAAGAAATTGAAGTTAAATCTTGATTTGTTGCAGTTAAAATGGTTTTTTAACTGCATATTTGGATTCAGCTCCCTGAAAAACCCCTTGGACACTTTGATTTTGCAGAAACTAGCGATCAAACTTGAGAATAAATTGCTGCCAGATTTTAACCGGAAAAAGCCACCGGAAAAACTTTCAAAAAGTCTCATTATAAACAACTTTATTTACTAATAAAAAACATTTAAATAATTAATTCAGTATTCTTCTTTAGCTTTTTCGAGATTCTTTCTAACCCAACTCAATCTAGCAAGAGCGGTTTTAGTGCAACGAAGGGACATTACATGACAACATACAATTCAACACCATCACGGGGGACAACACACCAGTACAACGGTCGTCCGTATTACAACAAACAACCACAATCCAATCAATGGTGTGAGTAGGGATTGAGGGTGCATGGAGGCACCAGACTCGTCAATCGTTAATGAGGTGAGTAGTCCCGTAAATGCTTTGAGGAAAACAACTGTGTGTGGAAATCAACAACCCTCATTCATTTTGTGGGAATGCAAGTAGGTTTCGAAATCTACCTACAATCGTTCAATAAACCCTCGACATATGGTCAACCGACGTAACAAATACGGTTCTACGTACCAACTGCACGAACTCTACGTCCACCTCACACATTCACATTCCACTGACACATTCATTGGAATTCAAACCAACCATGGATCATTGCTTAGCCTTGGAGCTCTGATACCGCTACTATAGACCAAAAAATGAACTCCACAATTGAATCAGTTGTTTATTAAATGAGCTCCTCTAGTATTTATACAATCCGAAATAGTTACGAGATTACAATTGACCAACAAGTAGTTTTGCTAACTGCTATCAACTCGTTGTAAACAAATATTTTATAATATCCTAAAAGATTAATTGACATCTAAAAAGCTTCCTATTGTCCAAAGTTCCATGAAATTGTTTACTCACTCTCTCTTTGGAAATATTGAATATTGTTAAGAAAGATAATAGGATTAAAGTGATTTTCATTCCATAAGACATTTTTGACATTTTTAAATCATGAAGTCTACTCAAAATCGATAAATTGATATTACAAAATGATTTTATTTAAAAAAAGATATTTCAAAACAAGATATTTCAATGCATTGATTCAATGCATTGA
The DNA here is from genome assembly GCA_000404065.3 of Pinus taeda. Classification (NCBI taxonomy): domain Eukaryota; kingdom Viridiplantae; phylum Streptophyta; class Pinopsida; order Pinales; family Pinaceae; genus Pinus; species Pinus taeda. Next base: position 148,265 of record APFE030562434.1, read on the forward strand.
TAAGCTATTTACTTTTGAATCTTTAATTCTATTTACAATCATTTAAAAGTAATTAAGTATATTTTGTATTAATAATTTCATTTAAAGTATATTTTGTATTACCATTTTCATTGTTATTGCTAACAAAGATCTTGTTGAGTAAGGGATATAGGAATTATGGAAAATATGTTAATCCACTTTATATGTAATTTGAATCATTATATAAAAGATTTTTTTGATCATGGATGACATTAAATTGGGACATGCAAATATTACTATTTCGATTTAGTTTATAGAATTAATTTTGTTTGGAAACAATTAACAATAAAACAAATTATAAATGATAAATAACATTGAAATTAAGATATTAAGGCACAATAGTTTAATGATACTAAATGTTTCAACAACTAATCTAAAAGATATTCATTATATGTTTAATCAAGAGACTTAAAAGTTGGTGGAATTTGTTAAATGAAAAAATAAAATTACAAAATTGGCTTAGGCATTTAGACTCTATTTCAATATGACATTGTTTTTCCTTCCAAAATCTAAGGGGAACTTTCCCTTTTAAGAATTCTTTCTAGTGTATAATATTTACTTTCTCACATTGTAGCTTGATTGTAGCTAGATTGAAAGGCATTTAGACTTTTACCTTCCAAACTCTAAAGGGAACTTTGCCTTTGTTTCAATAGGACATTGTTTTACTTTCCAAATTCTAAAGGGAACTTTTCCTTTTAAGAAGTATCTTTCATCTTAAGGTTTATAGATGAGGCTTTCTTATATTGTACTTGGGTTGAAGTTGTGTGATATTTATTTTATTTGTTGATAAAAATTTACCTAAAGTGATTATTTGTTTGTTCATTAAATTTTGAAATTGTAACAGTTAAATGGGAAATTTTCACATAAAACATTTAAATTTAATTGAAATGAAAATAAATATAAAACAAGTAAAAATTTATAGTAACACTTGCAATCCTAAAGATTATAATATCGGCCAATAATGACCCTTGAGCATGTATACATATATTTATTCGAGATATTTCTGAAATTTTAAACCATTTGTTTGTGATTGAAAATGGTCTTTAATGTTCAAGTCAGAATATCTGAATAGGGATCCTCTGAATTTAATGAACACATTTGTCCAAGGCAATATTTTCTTGGTTGGCACTCGTACGTGGTAACACGCGGGGAGAAACCTAACCAAGGTGTGGTACTAGTGTTCTATCCCACCATATGGCTTGCTCTGGCATCGTTGATCTTCTTCTGTCGATTTGACAGTGGGAAATGGATAGAGTTAGTTTCTCTAACCATTCTCTCACATCCGAGCCTTTGGTGGTTCATTGTTACTGCTGCTCCGGTCTCCTGCACTACTCTGTTATGGTCAGGGTTCTCTGCAACACTCAACACTATGCATTATGTTCTCTAGTTCCAAACAGGGATGAAGGTCAAACCTCCCGGAGTAGGTATGCCAATGACCTTAGTGTACAAAGGTTTTTATTTTCTCAGCCTTGAGGTTTTAACACCATTTCAAGGGTTTCAAGCACCTACTTGTCCTCAGGTTCATCATCCTATTACAGACATGGCTTCAGAGGTTGTAGAAGTGGTGGAAAGCAACCAACACTCTGAGACACCGGAAAAAGGTACTCTTGCCATGACCATAGATCTTATTGCAATTTCCTTCTCATTATAGTTTTACTACTTGTTTATGTATTCTTACCCTCCGCTTCTAGATTTGTCACTAAAACCCTTCGTCATTCTGCATATTATCGTTTCAACATGAGGATGCATCAATCCTAGGTAAGAATCCCTATTATCATTAGCAAATTTATTATTACACCGCAAGGGTTTCAGCCTGCACTGATTTTACTAATCCATGGTGTTTTGTGATTGGTAAGCAATCTTATGGGAAACCTAATGTTTGCGTCCACAACATATAATTTCGTAAGGGCTTACAGCCTTCCAGTCATTTTACAAGTTGGCCCTGAGACCTTTGATAGTCTATTCTGACCTGTCATTAGAGGGTTTCATATAGGGCTTTTCCTCATGATTTAGATTAAGTTATGCACGCATAAACTGCTCATTTTTGTTTAAGTTAAGAAAATGACATGCTCTGGCTATCGAATGCTCTTATTTTTGGTTGTAAATATAAATGTATTGATATTGTGACTCACTCTAAGATTTGATTTTTGCTTTAAAGAAAGACCGAATGAATTCCTTGTTAAATGCACACAGGAGTCTATAGTGCCTCTAGGTGGCCTCTTAGATATCGTTTGATGTTTCTTAGATTGCTTTGAATTGTTAAGTTATGCGTATTTGTTGTTTTATGCAATTGTTAATATAATATACTCATTTTGTCTCAATACTACATGATTCAAGGTCCTGTGACCTTACTCATATGTACATAGTATATATATTTAGATATGAGGGTTCCGACCAAATTATTTACAGTGATTGCATAGAATCTTATGGGTAAAGGTTATTCCGAGGGTTCTTACTGTCATGATATATATTTAATTATTCTTTACTTAACTTAGAGTAGGAGAATTGTTTAACATGTACTCAACCTTTCAAACTGCTATTCTAACACTATTTATGTTTACTTCGAAGTCTATTAGAAAGATATTTACAATTCCTTTGTTTTATTATTAGGTTATATTTCGTAATACGGTTTGGATTTGCAAAACAATTAATTCCACTATGTCCACTTCGTTTTCCATCACATATTTCAAGGTTTTTACACAGAAGTGAGCCCTTTGTTTTGTTTATTTGTCTAACGTGCAAGTCAATGATAACATCTGCATTCTAGGATCTTTAACAACATTCTATACTAAGTATTCGTTATCCTATAACTCTAGAGCGAAATACATAGACCAATGTTAAATCTTTGAGGTTCTTTATCTTACTTACCTTTATCCTACAAACAATAATAATAATAATAATAATAACAATAATAATAACAATACTTTTCAGAAAGTCTCTCCTCCTATCCACAAGTGTGGCAATCACATCCAGGCTCTCCCTCGAGCATTTTCTACCTTGCACGCTCGATTATATCCAGTTATAGTTAGTATCACGGGCCTACGGGCTCTTGTCCAACCTCTATCTCAGTACTACCTCTATCTCAGTACTATCTATCACAAGTGTGGCAATCACATCTAGGCTCTCCCTCAAGCATTTTCTACCTTGTACGCTTGATTATATCCAGTTATAGTTAGTATCACGGGCCTGTGGACTCTTGTCCAACCTATATCTCAGTACTACCTCTATCTCAGTACTATCTATTTGACTATCTTGAGCAACCTTCCAACTGGTTTATTCCACCAAGCTCTAGGATAGATTTTCTTCCTCATTTCCCCTCCCTATATTTCCCTTTTAAGGCAGAGGGTAATTTTTTTTTGGTAACCATTTCTTTTTACTAAAAAAATAATTTTATTCTCGTTAAAGTAGTGTTACCAATGATTTAGGTAATCACAAAATAACTATAGTAAATTTCTCTTGGCCTTCCAACCTCATTCATTTAATGTTAAACATCAAAATAAATTAAAACTTAAATTAACATATAATGAAAATTTACTTAATAATTCTCAATAATTTTAATGCAATTTTGAAGTGTTACAAAAATATATCTAATACTTTTATTTTATGGAATTTTTTTTAGTGTTGATATTTTTTTTAACTATTAATAAAAAAAATAAAGCTATAATTAAAAATGAAAACACCACCTTAAAATTCTTTTAAACATTTTATTAAAAGCTTAACATAACTCCAAACTTAATTTTAAACCTATTTTATGTATTTTATATTTTTTATATTTTTTTAAATATTAAAATATTACCTTAATAAGAAAAAATTTATTCAATTTTATAAAAGTTTTTAAATTTAAAAGATAATAATTTTAATTTTCACTTTATACTTATTATACATGGACTTATTATACATGGTTGAATATATATTTAGAATCAATTTTTTTTAGTGGATGAATTTACTTAGTCAATGTAAAAACTTAATTTGCTATGACTATGAAAATGAATTGTGATGTGCTAGGATGTTGAGGTTCAAATCTCCTCGAATGCATTTGTGCTAGGAGTTATTGTGGTGGTATACCAACTCGGTGTTGTGCAAGTCTAAAACCAACTTAGTAAAATAAATACAAATTTAGTTATAAAAATAAAACAAAATAATAATTGTGTTTTTTTGAGAAGTCTTCAAATTTTAATGGACAATAATAAATTCAATCAACCTCAAAATTTATTATAAAAATTCAAAC
>APFE030562456.1:0-13127 GCA_000404065.3 Pinus taeda
TTGCGTTTTCCAACAATTTTGTCTGAGTTTGGTCTACTACATAAGTTGTTCACCTTTGAGATTTCTGAAAATAGTTTTAATGGAGGAATTGAAGCCGAGTTTTTCCAACTTAAAGGACTAGAAAAACTAGACCTTGACTTTGGTAAGCTTGGAAGTCCTATTCTAGTCAAGTTGGGCCTAGTACAAAAACTAAAGTACATGTTCCTCCTATCCAATGTCTTCACCGGTCCAATTCATTTTGATTTGGGAATGATACATAAGCTAAAGTACGTGGCTCTAAGCTAGAATAAGCTATATGGTCCTATTTTAGTCAAGTTGGGCATGCATTATTCACATTGGGATGCTCTAATTTTCTCCATACCTATGCGACAATGCTCATGATGGTACTACATAGGTCCATGGGGTCAGTTGTGTTTCGACACCACATCTTCCTTATAGTAGGTGGTATCTCGACTTGACCTTGACCTCTGCTAGGGACAAACAATTCAACACCGAGGTATTACATGCCACACATGCATTGATTTAGAAGACATTAGTTTAGTATTTTGTAGAAGCCAACAATTTATCTTATGGACTTTAGAATGATAAGCCAAAATATGGTGATTCATTACTCTACAAATTGTAATTCAATTGCCTTTTTCTTAACAATGTTATCTTTAAATATAGATTCACAACAACTTCACCGGAAAATAGTTAATGTATAATGTCATAAATTGGTTGTATTTTTTCCATTGCTAAATTTCATTCATCGTTTGTTTTTCTTCTATTGCTAGATTCTTTGTATTTAAAATGTAAAAGGATGGTAAAACACAATCTTTGGAATTCATACAAATGAATAAAGCCTAAATAATAGCCATATTGAAAGTTGTCACGGGGTTCCCGCTAAACTAGCATCAATTTCCTTCTTAATAATAAACATATTAGTAATAGTGAATCCCATGGAATGACATCTCTTTGGCTAAAGATCTTTCTTAAATTAAGGCTTCCTCCTCCATCAATATCAAAACACTATATGATTCTACAAACCAAATATAATGATGGGAATGATATTTAAAGAGGCATATGGATTGAGAAGAGGAGATAATTATATTATCATTGTATACAATATCTTGTGTCATTCCTAACAAGGTTTTGTTGAAACAACACAAAATGGATTTGTTCAAGAAAATTATAAGTTTTGACCCAAAGTGTCTTGTATATTTTCATATAAAAACACAAGTTTCACTTATAACTCAAGCTATTAGGTCATCATTTCCACTCACAAGATTTATTTTTTATGCATATGTGGAATCCCACAACCATCTTGTAAATATACCTACTATTCTAGCTATGAGATGTATTGTTTGTACCAATACAAGCAAGGCTTAGTTGAGAACCTTAATCAGTAAAGCAAATGAAATGTCCAACTTGGTTGGGATACCATAAATAGATTCATAACACAACCACAAAATTCCAAACACAATTTTTGCATGAATGTTGTTTACATAGAATTGGAATATTTAGATCAATGATAAAAGGTCCCCAACCAACAAACCTCCTACCAACCAATGGTCATCAGTGGGACGACAAATCTACATGCAATTAATGGATTCATTTTGGAAGAACTGGAGAATAACTTATTTTAAGGTGGGTTTTCCATTAACAATGTCTTTGAGGCCATTGAAAGAATGTAATAGTCAAGTTGTTCACAATGAAACTCAAAATTTACATTTATCCATGTAGTTGCTATATCTATCGATGTTTTATCAAGAAAGGTATGCATGGATAACAGGTGTTAGCAGAGTCAATTCCTTCCTCACATGGTTTACATGTTTTTACCCAATCACTATGGCACATAGAAATTGGCATATCTAACAACCGACAATGGACATCAAGTGTGAAATAAGGGGGTGATTAACTACACTAGGTGACCCGATGGGTGGGTTGGCCCCCACTACCTTATTGAAATGGCCTCACCTCATTCAATATCAGTCCCCAAAAAAGCTCTGCCAAAACCAGTTTGCGAAGGATCCATTAAATGCTTCTAAGAACTAGGGTTGAAAGCGTTTTTCATTCCATTACTGAGTGGTGAGATGAGGTATGAAGGTGTAGTAGAGAACATAAGATGCTAAAGTAACACAAAAAATTGTAATTCTATGGTTAGTTTAGGAGAGCAGTGTGATTTTTGTTGAGGATAAATGTTTACCTATTGATTTCTCCCAATCCAAATAGAGAAGAAACAAGTGGAAGATCAATAGAGACCTCCAAGTGTTGGTATTTAAAAGCAATGTTCCCAAATAAATTACCAGTGTCATTTGAAGTGGAATTATAGAGAGTCTCTCCACTTGAAAACCTCATAATTTCAAAACCAAATGGAATCTTGGAGTAGTTAAACAAAAATGAATGAGGATAATTATGAGAATCCTCACTAATATTCACGCCACCATATCTAGGACTAATGTCATTTGAAACTTCCCATCACTGCTGCTTAGCATTCATATTATAAAATATCAAACTACTATTGGATTCATAATTGGAACTTGATAAAATTCAATATAGTTAAGCCCTCTTTCTCTATTCATAATAGAATAGACCCATGTAAATGTGACATGCATTATGTAAATATAATATATACATTGTCTTTATGTATTAGCTTTGACCAATGTAAATCTAATATGCACTCTATTTTTGGGTAAGGAAAAGCATGTCACCATGATTAACAAAAGGATACTTGTAGTTAATCCATTTCTCTTAGTTCATAAATTATCAAACGCCCACATAAATATAATGTGCAACTATTTTTGTTTAAAATGGGGAGAATGTACTCCCATAGTCAGTAGAAAGATATACATTAATAAAAAAAGAATATAAATACAGAGTAAATATAAATACTAACATTAATCAAAACATAAATATGGTAATAAGTCACTAGCCTTCCTATCTAAATTATCTTCATTACCATCATTTCTATTGATTTGTGTTCAAAACAAATCAGAGACATTGAACATGACGCGTGCTACTACCATTTGAATTTCTTTGAAAATGAATGATTTAGGGCTTTGAGTTTTTGGGTTTTTTATTCGTAATCAGGCATCATGATTCATGATTCTTTCTAAAATTTTAATATTTAGTTGTATGAGAATACAAAACTAGATTGAAACCTTGAAAAAAATCTATGGATATTAGGATTATGTAAATTTAATAACGTAAATTATAACTTCTACAAATTTTAACTGGATTTCGTACAAAATGAACCAAAAAATTTGAAAAACACAAGACAAAGAGAGTTGCCTCAAATATAATAGATACGACCTACTGAGAATAAAGTATAACCCATTGGAACTAGATAGTGAATGATTTCTGATCACTTCTCTTAGTTTACAATGATTTGAAATCACAAATCTAGAAATATTCCTTACTTAAAAAAAACTACAAAACCAAGGTTTTAACACATATTCATTACAACATAATAATATCTCACCAAAAATGAAACCACCTAATATCACTTAAGAATATATGACCCATCATCAACAAACAAATCCAGGTCCATAGTGTCAAGTCCCACTAGTACAACAGGGTGAGGATGGGCCTCGTTACCAAGGTGACCCAGGATCAAGCCTCATGGAGGGTGTTGCACCCATGCTAGGGGGAGGAGATACACTAAAATACAGTCATCTTAGGGTTGGTGTGGCCCAGGCCAGGAGCGATCCCTGGGTGATTTTGACAGCTTAGATTCCCATGGGTCACAGTTTCTCAAGCCACGGGTTAGACCTGGATAAAAACATATCACTTGACAAAAAAAAAGTCTAGGTCCATATTAAAATACCCAATATATCAATCCTCACTGGCATCAATGGTGAAAAAGAACATTGGGTCATGACCTAGTAAGGTATTTAATCACCTCAAGCAACCCGATATCCAATGTGACCCACATCACCTTGGAAAAAGGAGTGGGCTCTAACTTAGATGATGATAATCAATAGTGCATGGGAATATCAAGCCATAAAGTAGTGAGGGGGTTAACTACTTAAAGTCACTTGATATGATGTATGGTCCACACCATCTCAACACTTTAATTCGAGTCCACGATAAACAAAATCATAGTTAATTTTAACATCTTAGTTGTGGATAGATATGATCATAAGGAAGGTCAGGTTTCGTAATAGAGAAGGGGGTCTCATTTTAACACAAACACGGAAACACACACATATGGTGAACTCCAACAAATGAAGATTCAAATATGAAATAGTCAATAAGAATATAATATGAAAATGGCAGGCGATTATCTTGCAAAAGTAATTCCAAAACAAGAGCTATTAAATATTTAAATATGATAAAATCACACTCTGAAATAAACTAGAGAATATCATTAGAAAACACTTTATGCCATCACATAATGCCAAAGCATTTGATGTTATATTTCCATGAAACAAGCTAGATACAAGCTATATGAGTTGTAGAGATGACACACTTATGCGTTTAATCACATGTTTTACATCAATGCTCAGAGTGACCATTTTACTAGCATGAAATACTCGTGTTTTGACTTGCTTTTGACAATACATACCTGGGAGTGAAAAAATGATATGATTGACCATTCACGATTAAGAATAATGTGTTATGCCTAAGGGAATGTGTGTAGTGCCTACTATCAGTATACCAAGTGCATGTACCTAACCACCTAACAAGATTTAAGAAGTGTATGTAGCATCTATTATTTGACTAACATATTTAAGGGAAAGATCATGAAATGCATACAACAATGATTATATTATTTTATTAATAACATTAAGGTCAAGCTACTACTTAGGCCAGGGTCATGCAGTGGATTTTACCACATGTGACATTGTTGAATGAATCCTGGAGCCTACAACTAATTATCACTTCCATTTTGTAGAGGAGGTCATCAAAGCCCTTATGTTGGAAGATGGTTCCTCATGTGATGTTTCCAAGAATAACCATACAAAATTTTCAAGTAATATAAAAATGTGTCACTTAGCTAGAACAAAACACTGATCTCATTGTATAGATTGAATGGATGTCTAATGTTGTGATTAGTGTATTCAAATAGATCAACAATCATGGTTCATTGTGTCCCCCCCCCCCCCCTCGTATGCTCAATCTTTAACTGAGGGGGTTCTGCATTTTGTTTTCTAGTGAATACCATTTTAGTTAATGCGATAGCAACAACCATTGAAAAGCCACCCTCTAGTGGTTTCGAAAACCATTAGGGATCCCGCTATTCTACCTACGGATTTTACAATACCATAAGATTCCATATTCTACCATACGACTTTTATCAAACATTCTTCAATGTTTAGCATATTGTTTGGACAATATTCCTCTAAAATTCATAAGGTAGCCTTCATAGATTAGTAATCCACAACTTCATATAACATGGGGTCTTCAAAGTCATTCTTGTAGAAATCCATGTGACCCATGCCAATCTCCACAAAATTGTTCAAAATGTTTCTCAACAAAGACCGATCATCTGGTGCCCCTTACGCTCTAGATTTATTAGTTCAAACACCACATTTTTCACATTAATCTAGATTCCATGATATAATAGCTCACATAGACACATGAATCCAACTTTTGTTAGTGAATCGAGAAATATTTTTCCCACAAAATAATGGCAAATGATAGAATATGTTTGATTTGAATCAAACATAAGGAGGGATTTGACATAGTTTTTAGATAGTTGTAAAAATGTGTATGTACTATAATACAAGAAACTCATATTTTAAATATGCTTTCAGAATCTCTATAAATTTTAGGATGCTCCTATCCTCACCTATGTTTTAGCTGCCTTTGCTATTATTGCTTATTTTTTCTAACCAGTCAACCATGGATATGCATCATTGGGTTGAAAAACATATTTCTTTCATCTTGGAGCATGTGCACATCTAGTAATGCTTTTCGATTTTGAGCCCATCCCTGCTGTGGCTTTTTTGGGCACAAAATAATCATTTCCGAAGTCATTAAATCCAAGGTATTTTTTAAGGATTTAAATATTTCCCTATCTATAGTATTGTAGGTGATTATTCTGGTTTGAAAATTCATACGTATAGATTGTAGGTGAATATTCAATGAAAAACATGTAATTTACTATTAAAATTGGTAATTTTTTGGTGAATAAAATCCATTTAATCATATATATGTAAAAAATAGGTGAATATTTTTTTTCAGAAAATGCCCAAAAAATAGTCCATTTGCGAAATCCCCCCCCGCCCAAAAAAAAAAAAAAATTCCATAATTAAATCCCACTTACACATTTTTCAGTTATATTGTATGCATTTTTCGTTAAGAATGACATTCATTTCGAAAATTAATATTGCAAAGTGATAAATCATTGAACTTCAGAATGAGTGATTATTTATGAAAAATTGTATACCGAGTTACTAAAATAATTAGCAAAGTCAAATTTAATTTATCCAAAGTAGTTATAACATTTCTTAATCTGCAATTCAAACTTGAAATCCACTCCAAAATAGGTACAAAGACTTTGATGAGTACCCAAGCAATGCATTCACAAAACAAATTGAATGACTAACATTTGTTAATGGATATGTAAAAATAAAAATATAATATCCAATCTAACCATTATTAATCAATTTAGCAGTAGTCATAATTTAGCTACACAATATTGGATAAGGTTATGATTTCTTGATGGCTAAAATTATTTTTTTAATATATAAATAAATTTAACACCTTAAAAATCCAACAATTTTATAAATTATCAAATTTGATATTAAAAAAATTACCCAAACTTCTATAACTTAGACTAGGATTACACTAGGCTTTAATTAATTCTACATATATACAACCAGTAAAATATGGAAGTGATTAGGATTTTTTATTGTGAACCAATGATTTATCGGGCTTGAATAGAATGTGAAATACCACGATTGACAAAATTCTATTGAAAAATACAATAATACAAATTAACAACTATGTATAGAATAAAAGGACACAAATGAGATTGGTAATGGAGTTCACCTAGTGTGGGCTATGTCTCTCGGTCCACTTCCAATGGAGTGGCGTCTTCAATTATGATGCAAAATAACTCAAATTACATCAATTCCTCAATCTCTAAAGTTGTTTATTTAATTTGTAGCTTCACAAAAAGCCTCTAAGAACTCCTTGCAAAAACTCTCTTTTCAAAACTCTCCAAAAGGGCATGAATTCTACGATTTATCACAAAAACAATGATAATCACACTGCAAAATCAAAGGAGCTTAGTCAAAATAACACAAGCACACTTGCAAACATATCTCTCCTTTTTTTGCACTTCAAAAGGGATAAATATTATATTACACATTATAGAACAAGCTTTCAAATAGCAAGATTTTGGCCTTACTATACAAATCATACTTGTGGTGTAACGAAAATAATATTTTACGTATACAGTGTTAGGGGTCCGTAGCACTGGGTTCGAGCTCACAGAGATTGTGGCCCTATTCATTGGCATAATATGAAAATAGGACACAATAACGTAATGGTTATAGATATTATATATGGTTCATTGTTATAATCATATATTATATTTATGGTATATTCTTCCAACTTATAACTCAACGAACCAATGTATCCACCAACCATACTATATTCCATGTCAAACTTCGACCATGTGCATTTTATAACCATATAAAATCAATGAATGATTAAGAGGGTGTATAACAATCTCACTCCAATGGCATTGTTGTTTGTACAACATGGACATATAAATATTTTCCATATTGAGCCGACATGTTTCGCATTATGCGGAGATCATAGGGTCAAACCGACAACCTCCTCCCCCCCTTTTTGAATTTGGTGATAAGGAAATCTTAAATATGGTATGTCTCACTTTCTATTTCAGCGAATTCAAGTGGCCTAATGGAATAGGGTCTGCCTAGTGCATTGGTGGTTATGGATTTAAACAACACTAGTGTCATTATGTTGAACTAAATGAAATTTTTGGGTTCAGCTATACCATGTGGCACCCTCTGATTAGGCCAGGTGTCACCATCGGATTGGTCCACCCACCTTACACATATATTCCTAGCCATCCAGTCATGTAATGTTATGTGTCGATGCTAGATACTGCCACATGATTTACTTTAGATGTTTCTGTTATCATTGAGCTAAAAGAGTTGGGTTGTATCAACCTTAAACCTAGCATAATTATTTCAAACCACTTTCACCGGAAGTTAGCCCTTCCAATCTGAGAGGGATCTCTCAAAACACTTATCAAATTCACTTTAATCAACTCAAAACTATGGATGGCTAATTTTGATTTCTTTTTAGGTGATTTTACAAGTGAACGAGAATCTGATGGTTGCCACCATTGGGCATGGAGTCAAATAAAATAAAATCATTGGCAAACAAGAGTGTTTAATGGAAATTGAGGCATTTCAGGCTTTAAAACTGATGTCAAATAAACATTCACAGTCATATATAGAAAATGAAGGAAGTTGGAGCACTTAACATGAATTCCAAGTAATCAAATAAACTATGAAAATTGATAACAACATAGAAGTATGATGAGATAGAACTAAAAGCAAAAATGAATCTTAGGTTAAAAAAAAGTATTTTTGCAAACTATACTTCTTATTAACTGGAAAAAATATACAAAAGTGGTCTTCTCACATCATCGATCCCCCTTTTTATCATTTGTCCCTATGAATATATACAATGAGAGGTTTAAAGCCAATTCTTAATGCAAATCAACTATTGAGAAATACTTGACACATATCTTAACATATGCTTCCACATTATCTAGTTGAGTTGAGTTGGCATTCATAAAAGTCAGGAATGTTGAGTATACTTGACAAAACTTATTTGAAAAACAAGTCTTGAAACTATTGGTTGTCTCATGCTGCCACCTCTTGACTTCTAAAATATCAAATCCTAGTATGGGGGGTTGAAATCCATCCTTTGTTGAAGATAGGATCCTATTACAATACTTCAGGAATAAAATATTTGAAAAATATGTTCATATCCTATTATATAAGATTTGATTTTTGACCCACTAAAAATGAGGAAACTAAAGAGTAAATTATGGGATTTGAGAGAATATTAATCAATATTCATTATCCAAATAAATTTGGAGTCAACCTTGCTGAGTTGGACCTCCACCAAGTCAAATTTCGAATTTTTTGCAACAAATTTGGCTAGGCAAAATTATGTAAAATAGGCCTCAAAGATAAATGCATATCTTTAAAACCCTGATAGATGTGTAAAAAATGAGACAAGATTTTGTATATTACCGCATTAAGAACCAAAAACTCCTTCATATTTCTAAAATTCCTTTCATTTGGTTAGAAGGTGAACTTGAAGTTGATTACTGAAAAAGTCATTTCCAGAATTTCTGTAGCAAAAATTGGTAGCAAGTTACAAAAAATACCCTTCTGCTACCATTCTGATCTTTTTGAAAGTTTTGAGCTCTTCACTAATGTTTTTTAGCTAAACATATGCCATTAAAACTCCCTAAGCTAAGATGTTTACTTGCATTCTCCTCCATGAAAAGTTACAACAATCCGTAGCAAATATCCAACTTAACTATGGGGAGTTGCTACGAAACTATGAAATTTATGAATTTTTGATGTTGACTTGCTTGACATGCTGACCTGCCTTGCTGAAAAGTAGGAGTTTATGTGGACACTTTCATGACCTATAATCCATCTAGCTTCCTTCTTGTTTGATGTTCAAAACCTTCCAAAACGTAGAAAAATAGAGTTTTTAGAGTTCCGTAGCAAACTTCAGTAGAAAATTAAAAAAACGCTTTATGCCACCCCTCTGCTCTTTCTGCAAGTTCGGAGGTTTTCCTTGATGTTTTTAAGAAAAATACATGCCCTCATAACTCCCTTTTCTATGTTCTTAGTTTTCCTTCTCCTCCATGAAAAGCTATAGCAGTTTCGTAGAAACATTTCAGCTTAACTATGGGGAGTTTCTACGAAATTTGAAATTTTTGAGTTTTTGATTTTTTATGATTTATTGTGTCTCCTTATCACTTCTAATATCCTATTCAACTGTGATAATGGTTTCCATGTCACCTTCATCTACAAAATGTAATCTGTATAGCCTACCGCGTGTCACTATGTTCTCTCTTTTTTATTGTTGTTGTAAAACTTCAAAATGCAATAACTTTCTCATATAGATTCCATTCTATGTTATTCAATTTGCATTGGAATCATCTCATTGAGCTCTTTGAATTGGAGGTATTTCAATAAAATTTTGGGAATTTTCAATTTTAGGCCATCCTAGATCCTCCTAGATCAATCCGCCCCATTGGGAATCTTTAGGACTGCCAAAAGGTAAATTATTCAGCAAATAGGTGAGACTACTTCTCCCTCACTTTCCTTATCTCAATCCAGTGTGCCTTGCTTGGATTCATTCCCTTAATACCCACTCAATGATATTCCACATTTCCTCAACATGATGTCCTCGTCTTCGTGTCTAGAATAACATCTTCCTACAACTTATCTAAATACTCAAGAGAAAAATTTTCAATGTAAGGAAATTGAATACTCTCATCCTAATTTATGATCATCAGTCACTCATATAGTTTCAAATTCCCCACATTCACAACTAAATATATTTGCATATATGGTGGTAGATATAACCAAAAATCATTAGTGCCAATCTTCTCCAAACTAGTAAACGGGCAATACTAGATTGGCTTGAGCTTCTTACCTTCCCTTGTTAACCTATCTTTGTTGATAGATAACCAAACTCGATCATAAACTTGGAAATGATTATCCACCCTATTTTTATCATACGTCACCTTGTACTAGGCTTGGCTCTTCTCTAACTATTCTTGCACTACTTGATTCACGATCTCAATCTTTTGAATGAATTTTGAAGCCTTATATTCATCCATATACTCATCAAAATCAACATGTTTTCCAAAACCCAAATCCAATGGAGACTTCGGCAGGAACCCAAAACAAAATTCAAATGGAGAATTCTATGTAGATGAATGCAATCCTCTCGCATCAGTCTCTATCTCAAATCGCTGCTAGAAGTCTAGAAATGCTAACACTGGTGCAATAATGATATTTTCTTTCAATGTATCAAAGGATTTTTGTTTCTTTCCTCGAGCATCCCAAAATCTATTATACCTTTTATCTCATTTTAAAGGTTCTCTAATATCATCCTTCGATATACTATTTGATGAATGAATCAATCTCCAAAAATATTGTGATCTCCTTTCGCATTATACATTTTTATTCTTGCTAGGATATATTGTCTTTGTCAAACTTCCCCCTATTTGGAGGCTTCTATAGTTAGTTTTATTGAGGTATTTGGCATGGTCTCTTACTCACATTTAGTCATCCTTTCTCTCTTTACTCAAAAGGGAGTTTCAATAAAATTATGTGGTCAAGGATGTAATGTTCTCAACCAAGGGTATATAGGTTGTCCATAATTACATTTCTTTAATTTATCTTTAGTTGTATAGTTTTGTTTTTGCACTTGTTTCATTTCATTTGGAGATAACATATCCTAGTTCATTTTCACAAGAGAATCACTACATAGATACATAGTATAGGCTCTAACCCTCTTTGTGAATTGTTATTTATCCCTTTTCCTCCCAGCCCCTATAGCTTAATGTATATTTAAATTATATTTTGCTTTGATTATATATCAAACCTAGTTAATGGATATTTCCTAACTAGAATTCTAGTATATCCTATGTTCCTTCCAACTTTTCTTGCTCATCAATGGAAATTAATGAATCTATTTAATGGCTAATGCTTGTTTCTTCTTGTTTGCATTCAGTGGAAAAAGGGGTTAACTAGGAATATGGGCCTCAAAGGTGCACCTATATCACTAGAAAATGGATGGTGGATTCCTGCTATTATCATTTTCCTGTATATTAAATGTGGAGGGTGTCCACTAACATGGACTAGATTTTCAAGGGAACCTTTTTGTGCAATTTGGCCATTTCTAAAACTATTTTTTGCATCCGGTGTCTTTCCATAGTAAGTAATTTTGACCTTTGTAACATATTTATATGATTAGATTATCTGAGGACATGCATGTTTACCATATGAAAAACAATTATCAATTATGCATTGGGATTTATAATGTTTTCCGTTGTTATCAACAACTTGGAGATTTAGTATTACAAAATTGTGGTTCTACTAACAAGACAAATGAAGAACACATAAGTTATTGTTAATTCACTCACTATTTGGTACGGAAATTGGCTTTAGATATCTTTATTTCATTTTTATATGATACATAGAAACCATTAACATTAATTGTGAAAAAGGATGGAGTAATCTACATTATAAATCAAATCAATGTCCACTATGAAATGGGCATGTAGATTAGTGTGAGCGGAGGTAGAAATCCACATATGAATCCAACCATTGTTCATTATGAAA
Organism: Pinus taeda; assembly: GCA_000404065.3. Lineage (NCBI taxonomy): Eukaryota > Viridiplantae > Streptophyta > Pinopsida > Pinales > Pinaceae > Pinus > Pinus taeda. The sequence goes on from APFE030562456.1 coordinate 12,354, forward strand.
TAGGTATATAAAAAGAAACAACCATAATCTTCTTTGTCAAGCCAAAAATTGGCTTGAGAGGGACTACAGAGTTTAATTCCAATCACAATTTTCTTTTCTAAGCCATGCATCACTTTAGAGGGGCCACAGATCTCCATTTGAATCATGTAGATCTTTTGACACAAGTTATCACTTTTCATGTTTTGATGGAACCATGAAACAATCACAATTTGTCACATTAATGAAATTCCATTAGTTAATTTAATTATTACCGAATAATATCTTGCATTCAAGTTAAATCATATGGTGCTTGAACACCGTACAACTTGAAGCCTTGAACATCAATGACTGAGAGTTGTTTATACCACTTAGATTTCTTGTTGCAATAAGGTAATTAGTATGTGTAGAATGTATAGAGAGGAGAGAGATGAAAGGATATCTCCCACAAAGTGTAAATAACATTGTAGTCAATTGTGGACCCATTGGGCTCCAGCCTAGTTTGATTATCTGGCCATGAATCTACTCACTCTATTCATGACTTGGTCACATGGTTGGAGGGGAGCTTGGAGTATATAACTCTAATATTTTGTAATACATTATATTTCTCATATTTTAAACTACTCTACATGTCTTTGCTACTGATATAATGTACATCCAGTGTGTAGTTGCAGTAGTAAGATGAGTGTGTCTTTGGTTTATAATGAGGTTGTGTATCTCTCCACAGGGATGACACTCACCACTTTAGTAGGCCAACTATCCTAGGCTATGCCAAGGAGCATATAGGTGGTAGGTCAC
>APFE030562459.1:0-16059 GCA_000404065.3 Pinus taeda
TTCTTCCTCTTGCATTGTAGGGGCTTCTTCCTTTGGTACTTTCATTAAAGTACCTCTTGCTCTTGAATTTTCATTAAAATTGCTTCTTCCTCTTGCATTGTAGGGGCTTCTTCCTTTGGTACTTTCGTTAAAGTACCTCTTGCTCTTACATTTTCATTAAATGAGATTCTCGCTTTTGAGCTTTCACCTTTCTTTGAGTTGGTAAAGAGAATATCTTCTCTCGAGTTCTTCTTTTTACCAAAGGTTCTTTCATGTTCAACCAACAAATCACTAAGAGAATCAAAATTTTGATTTTCCAACTTGCTAGCAACTTGTAATGTTCTAGAAAATGATTAATGCGCTCGCTAAGGTTGATAAACCACCAATATTTGTTAGATGGCTAATAAACCACCTATAAGTGTTTTCACTCCCATAGCTCAATTGGTGTATTGCCCATAATTTTCTTTTTTTTTTTTTACCTCTTGAACTCTGGACCTTGCATGAGGGTGGTGAGTTACAAAAAATAAGTAATGTAATTATCTAAAGTTAGGAGGATAATATGAATCCCTTCTCCGGTCACTAGTTAAAATTGACTCAATGAGATAAGTAACAAGATCTAGTCATTGTTTATGAATATTGAATTTTCATGTCAATACCTCTAATATGGAATGCGGTGGATGTTTAATTTCCTTCTTCTATTTGCATTTTTGGATAATTGACAGAGTTGCTAGTAATGTATGGCCTCATATGGATTGAATATCTGAATTTTATGATGCATTGATGTATTTTAACAAAGCTTAGATTATATTTTCCAAAATCATGAGTATTACCTCTTGTATGGGTGCTAAGTCAAATTGTGTATAATTACTTATTGATTTTATGTATAGATACATATAAAAATATACGCGTTAGGATTTGTATGATATTGGAATGGTGCCTCCACGAGTCTCAACTTCCATTTAAAATGATTTTCAATTGTTTTACCTGAAGTGCACTGCATCAAATTGGTGTCTATAAACACCTGAACAATTTATATTGCTATATTAAGAAATTGGTGAGGTCACGCCATTGTTTTCGTTTGTGCTATTTTGATTGGCCTCAGTGCCACTGTTGGGAAAATATAAACACACACACACACACACACACATATATATTTGGGCATTGGGTACTGCCTAGGGAATAAAGCCAACCTCCCTCTCAACTAAAAGGCATGAGAGAGGCTGTTGGTACTAGGCCAACCCTCAAAATAGACTCACTTAAGAGTGTAATAAAGTTACTCTATTCCAGAGTGCAATCATGTCAACTTATGAGACTTGAACCTGGGCGACGAGGATAACAACTCTTCCATCCATGATAAACTCAATTCACACACACACATTCACCCATTGTTTCATGATGTAACATATTGGTTAGAAGTATTTGTGTGTGTGGATTGAAATGGCGTGAATCAGCTTAAAGCCATGCCTGTTTGTTTTAGCATCAGTTTTTAAAACTAGATTAGATATCCTAGAGGGGTTGATGACGTAGCAATATAAGGAATATGTTGCTAAATTTGAGCCAACCAATTGTCTATTTGCTCCATGTAGAATCTCATATTTCACTGCTCTAGTTTAACATTCGTGAGATTGGCAAAGATGTTATATTGATCTCCTTGCCTCTCCTTGAGGATTATGCCCATCAACACCTTCATTTCCCGATATAGGAAGAGAGCTTAAATGTATTGCTTTCTTCATCCCTAGTGTGACTAGGGTCCGAGACCAATTCCCCAAACTCTTCCAATAATTTTGAGTATGACGTGTTTGTCTTTGAGAGCTAAATTCTCCAAATTTTATACTTCACTACTCACATTTGCGGGGGTGGACTCATGAAAAGTTTTTGTAGCCTCTCGCGCTTGCTTGTCATCCTGGTTATGCCCTTGTGGGCCTTGTCTTCCTCCCCATATCTTTGGCTTCTCATTCCATGGAATTACCTAGTATCAAACCTATTAGAGATTACCTGAATTGCACGAGAACACAAAAGATAGTTAACAACACTGTGTTTATCAAAACCCTGCAATACCTTGAATATCAACAACCCACAGACAAAAGTGCAGTTGTTACTCCCCCTGAAATATGAGTTTATAACTTTAGTCAGATGAAGAACTAACACATTGGACCCAGCTACCTGGAAGCCACCTACATACCCAACTTGATACTTGGGATGGCAAGGGATACCACCATGGACGAAGAAACTTGAGAGAATAAGTCCTTCCAATATCATTGTATTAATACTTAGCTACTCAAGTAGGCCCCTGATATAAGAACCCCGAGAAAAGAATATGCCAGTAATAACCACTCTCCATTCCCCCCCAACATCATAGAAAATAGTCAAGGTTACCACTTTGGGCATTCCCCTAGAGGCTAGGATTACCCAAATGTTAGGAAAACAAGAAGCCCCCCCTTGTAATTAACCAGTTGGGTTTTTTATCCCAGGGTACTTGTAACCACTCAAAATAAAGTTTAAATTCCACATATTTAGAACCCTCCCACAATAAAAAACCTTGTCCCAATGCCCAAGATAGGCCGCATAAACGAAGGCTCCAAATGAGACCAATACTAGAGACAAAATGACTCAAATTCTCTCACACTTCAACAAACAAGGTTAAAATGCCCTTCCCAAATATAAATAGTAGAACAAGGAATTTCCATATACCACAATAGTAGCTAAACAAACATGTAATTAACTGATGAAGTAGAACAAGGAATTTCCATATACCACAATAGTAGCTAAATAACCATGTAATTAACCCATGAAGAACAAGGAATTTCCATATACCACAATAGTAGCTAAATAACCATGTAATTAACCAATGAAACTTATCCTCACAGGAGATTCAAAACCATAAGAGAACCCTGAATTTGAAACATTGGGACCTCTGACCCTCGATGGCCGATAGATGGGTCCCTTGCCAAATCTCACATTGATGTTGTTGGAGCTTGGAAGATTTTGTAGTGGCTTGGGTTTGTTGATTCGACATCATATTTGTTATGTGAGCAGTTTATGCATATATATTGTGGCATAAAATTTTAACACATGCGAGTGGCCCATGTATGATACATAATGTGGAGTTAATGCGCTTGATTGATGTGTATAACGTGTGTGTCAAGATTTCTCATGCCCCTGTGTTGAACCAAAGTTTTGTCTCATACAAAGTGTTTGCATATCATATTTTTTTATGGAAATTAAATACTTGTAGTTGGTGTACATGTTTAATATGTATAATGTGGACTCGTTTATCTACTTAATATCTGTCATGGTCATAAAGTGTGTGTATGTGTGTGCAATAAATCTTGAAATTGCACGGTAGAAACATTGGCCATAAGGCATCCAAATTAAAAAGACAAATCACCCAGGTGCCACAAGGAATACTGATATTTACGTGGCCAACATTAACAAGATATATTTTCTCTTAAATGTAATTTTTGATATGGGAATAAGATTGACAAAAAATTTACATTGTTGGAAAGCTCTCACCAAGTAAGGCATAACGACTACATTAGTATCTAATTCCATAAGTTTCCAATAAAATGGCATTTTTATAACCCAATTCATTGTTAAACATTGAAATATTGAAGTTAAAATGTCAATAACACCTTCCACAACCCATATTATTTTGAGGGGTGGTAGATAGTGTTACATAATAACAATGCTTTAATTGTAGTACTTTGGGAGTAGTAAGCTTCTTATTAATGATCACATTGTTCCCAATCAGCCAAATTTTCCAAAATATAAATTTAGGGAGGGCTTCCCAATACATTTTGAGAAGAGGTTTCCATATAATACTACCTTTGTAAATTTTTTCCAAGAGGCGAAGAATTCTTGCAAAGCAAAGGGCCATTTGGCCCTATTGTGGAGAAGAGATGTTGCCTCATCCATACCTTTTTTGTATGCTTGTATTCCAAAAAAGTATGAGAGATATCGTCCACTTACTTCTTGTAGAGAGAGCATCTTGAGGGGCCATGGATGCCTCTCTTTCTAATGTTCTAGCTATCAAGAATTTCTTATGTGCAATGCCAATTGAAGGAATTTACCTTTGGATTAGTATTAGTCTTCCATATTTTTTGTTAAATTCTAAACTTTTGAGGCATGTTGGACTGAAAGAGAAAAGTTGCACAACCTTCCTTGACTGAATAATTTGAAGCATTGCAACCAATTTGATTATTATCTTCCTTTCTCCAAGGTGCACAACCTCAGTTGTTCATGGAGCTTGGAAGCCAAGTGTTGGAGATTTGATGGAACATTCCTTAAGTTCCAATTCATCCAATTTCCATCATCTGAGTTGGAGATGTTAACCAATGTAAATTTTCTTTGAGCACAAAAATATTCTTACAGGGGAAGGAATTTAGGAAATCACTCAAGAGGTTGTTGGTCCATAATCTTATCAGTCCATAGATTAATATTGTTATAATTTCCTGACTTCCATTACAACCATAAGCAACTGAGGGGGGATGTTGAAACAAATAATTTCTAGATTGAGGAACATCCTTTTATTATCTGGATGGATTCTAGGCATCAAGGTCTTTCTCTTTGAACATATTTTTCCTTCAAGACTGCTTTCCACTAGTTTTCTTCTTGGGTGACAAATCTTAAGACCACTTTTTCTCCTATTTCATTTTTCATTAGCAATGGATCCCATATTCCTAAACCCACATGATTTTTATGGGCTTTCACCGAGTCCCATTTAAGCAAATGGAATTTTTTGGAGCTTGCCTTACCACCTTTCCATAGGAATTTGCGAGTTTCTTTTGCTAAAGTAAAAGGATTCTTTATGGAGCAAGGAGAGCTGAAAAGTGGTATAAAGGTAGATTAGAGAGAACTTCTTTGATAAGAAAAACATGCCCAATAAGTTTGAGTCATTGAGCTCCCCAAGAGGCGAGTTTCCCTTTAAATTTTTCTAAGAATGTGGAGTAAAGAGAGTTGAGAATTGGTATAAAGGAAGAGTAGAGAGAACTACCTTGATAAGAACAACATGCCCAACAAGGTTGAGCCATCGAGCTCCCCAAGAGGCAAATTTCCCTTTAAATTTTACAAGGTCTCTTTCCCATGCTTGAGATGAATGTGATTTCAAGTAGATCGGAATCCCTAGATATTTGAATTCCTTCCATGATTCACTATTTGAAAACCCAAATTCTTCCAATTTGTCTTTGCTTCCTTAATAAGACATTCCATGCATAAATATGAGATTTCCCTGAGTTTGTTTAGCCTCCAGAGGCTTCATGAAAGGAATCCATTTTATTTTTAAAACCTTCTAGCTATTATTGTGAGGGTACCCCCCAACAAGGGTGTGTCATCACAAATTGAGAATGATTGGTGCTTTTGATACCTCTGGTAAATCTAATTCCTGGAAGGCTCACACATCTCCTTTCATATTCCATCATGCAACTAGAGAATGTGTCAATACAATATATATGAAAGTAGATAGAGCATAGCCTTGATGAAGCCCTTAGGAGGCTCAAAAGAAACTAACCACTCTTCCATTAACCAAAGGGGAAATCCATGGTGTTTTGATACATAAAGAAACTCATTGAGTAAATCTAGCATCAAAGCCAATTTTGTGCATTACTTTGAATTGGAGTTCATGACTTACTCTTTCAGAGGCATTTTCCATATCTAACTTGATGATCATGCCTTTTTCATCCTATCTATCTTTGATATACGAATCCTCCCTGACTTTTTGAGATAATTCTGGGCAGAATAGGCTTAAGCCTTTTGGCCAAAATATTTGAGAACACTTTATAAGAGACATTACAGAGAGATATCAACTAAAATATTGCAAAGGAAGCAGGATTTAGATCTTTTGGGATCATGGCTAAAAAGGGAGAGTTAATTCCTCCCCCATACGGTTGTTCTTTAAAAATATAACCCACCATTCTGTAAAAATCAAATCTTATTACCTCCCAAAACTATTGGTAAAAATGAGCAGAGAATCCAACTTGGTGAAATTCTTCTTTAGTGGGTTCTTTTGTCAGCACATCATTATCTTCCTGTGAAATAGACTAGGAATATGTCCCAATATTCATTATTCCACTTCAAAGCTGCCAGGGCCTATGGCACTGTACAAATCATTGAAGTGATGGGTTGCCTCCTCTTTCAGTGATGCATAATCCAAAAATTTTATACCTCTTGCAACAATCTCTTTAATATTGTTTATCCATACTTGTTTTTTTGCTTGCTTGTGAAAGCAAATGTGTTCGTATCTTTTTCCTTTAACCAAAGGCTCTGGAATTTTAAACATCAAATCTCTTCTTTCTCTTTGAGAGATTTATGATAGGTTGCAAATTCTTTTCTTCTTGCAACAAATCATGTGTCACTAACCCATTCCCCATCTTATCCTATATTATTTCCATTATTTTTAAATGTACCTGTATCTTTCCCTCTTTCTAATTGTTGGTCTCGATCCCATTGTTTTAATGCAAGCTTCAAGTGCTTGATCTTTTTCTCCCATATCTGAACTGGGCTTCCCAATACCCACTTGCTCCAAACCTTCTTCACTAGATCATTGAAGTTTGGTGAGTTTGCCAAAATTGGACAAGAGTGAGAGGGTAATGACTTGAAGTCAATGTCTTCTAAGATGTCAAGAGTGATCACCTTGTGATCTAAGTTGATCCAAGGGAGGATTTTGGAATTGACCAATATTTTTTGGTATAAGAATGAACTAAAATTAAAAAGCTGTCTAACTTGGTAGCAATATGGCCTAGTCCAGTCCGCTTATTGCTCCAAGTGAATTTATTAGTGGAAGACTTTATATCTAACAAACTTAATGTATGGACAAGGTCTTCTAAATGTTCTTGGAACTAATCTTGAACGTGAGATCCACCTTTTTTGTCTCACTGATGCAAGATTGTATTGAAGTCACCACCCAATATGCATTTTGATCCTAAAATCGTGTCCCTGAGGGCCACTAAGGAATTCCAATAATCATGTTTTTCTCTGAATTGAATAGGAATGTAAATAACCATACCTAATGTGAAAGAATATGTAGAAAATGAGTAGCCAACCAATGATATTTTGAACTAGATTCCAATAATTTAAACAAAGATTGAGACCACCATGGTGGATATCCCTCCTTAAGCTCTTCTTGCGCTAATGGAAATAATCCCACAACCATTCTAAATCTTGCGCTGATTTTGGGGGACCTCTTTATCATCCTTTTTTGTCTCTTCGACTAGGAGAACTAAGGGTATCTCTTTCTTGATCAAATATTAAACTTTCTCCATCCTTTTTATTGACCCCAATCCCCTATGATTCCAAGAGAGGATCCTCATTGCTTGTTGTGTGAGTAGCTCCTTACTAAGGGGTTGGGTTGCCTCCTTTTATGGTGTTTCTATATCCCTTTAGTTTTGGATCTAAGATTGCCTGTGTTCCCATTTCTTTTTTGTGCCTTACTCTCTATTGGTCTACTGACCAACCTTCCATTGGAGCCTTCCTAATTCTTTTGGCCTCATTGCCTCCAACATCTCATCAACAGAGCTAAAAAAGGAAGGGCCCAATTTGGAGCTTTTAGGGGATAGGAATTGTTCTTCTTTGGAGGAAGATTTAACTGTTTGCCACGTATTCCATCATTTTCTAATGGTGTTATGGATTCATCATTTTTCTTTGGTTCACATTGTGATCCCAAATTTTGTACTTATTCTTGTACATTGGTTTTGAGAATTTCCCCTTCTTCAATCACCGAATTAAGAGCCTCGAAGCTGTTATTTTTCTCATTTTGGCCTTTACTATACCCTTCCCTCCCCTCAAAGTGGATAACTCACGAAAAGATGGTCCTTTCTCTTTGTTCCCATTATGATATGGCTGCTTTGGCATATTGTTCTCCTTCATTCCCTTGTTTTTGCTACTCCTCCAGCTTCATTTAGCGACTTCTTGCAAAGTGGCTATATTCATGGCAAACTTTGCATTTAAAAAGAAGCCGAGTGTAGTCAACCTCTTGAATATGCATCCTACTATCTAGATTTAGGTTTATTGTTGTTGGGAATCCCTTATCTAGATCTACCTCCACACATATCCTTACAAAGGAGAAGAACCCCTCTAGCGGCTTGACTCGATCAATGTATTTCCCAAGTACATTGCCAATATCTCTGAAAGTAATATCATTCCAGCGATGTAAGGGCAAAAAAGAGAGCTTTACCCAAATAGGGACATCACTTTCAGGGTTAAAATTTGGGCTCCATCAATCCATTGGGTCCCCATGAAGTAAAACCCGCTTCGAAATATTAGGTTTCAATCATCTTTAATATAAAAAACGAAGGTAGAAAACCTTTTCTGCAAAAAGCCAAAGTGACAAAACCCTTAATCACAGGTTTCTAATTTTTTTTTCAACCCAGAACCTCACAAAACATGGGGAGGGCCAAATCCTCATGAATTGGCCTACAAAGCCACATTCAACTAGTTACAAAGCTTGTGCTCTTAACTGTGGCACAAAAACCTCGACCTTTGGAATTTCTTCCAACTTCTTGACAAAACGAGAAGGCTTTGCCTTCTGGGATTGTGGTCTATTTGCAACTAATGGATTAAAAGTAGTGATATTTGGAGCATGGGGTGGAAGCGGAGGCGAAGTCTTGTCTGATCTGGTCATCTAACCACAAAATAAGTGCTATACCCATTGAAACTCTCAGAGCTAAAAATCTCGCAATAAAACTCTAACACTCTTTAAAATTTTGTTTAAATATGGAAACTTATTAAAAAAGGGTACATATATTAAAAACGAGTGCATATATTTTAACTTGTATAATTTTCATCACTTTCCATCCTCAATTCCATTTGAAATAACCCTTTTTTAGGCATTTTTTTGGGTTAATTTTGTCAAAAATATGGTAGCGATTTTTAAGAATCATAATTTTAAGTTGTTTAATTTGCAAAGTTCTAATATCTCGAGAGCTTTTCAGGATTTTGAATCCATTTATATATTCAAAAATATATTTTAAACTACAAAAAAAAATCCAATCTCGTCAAAGCATATTACATAGATAACTAGATTGCACTTACCCTAAAAAACAATAAATCTATTTTATTTCGTATCCTAGAACCCTAAATTCTAAAATCTAAGATAGTTTAAAATAAAACCAAATAGAAAACCTATTTTGTACCAAATTCTTAAACTCTAAGGTAGACAAAGTTTTATAAAAACATAAAGCTATTTTATTCCCAATTCTTAAACCCCACACCGTAAACCGGTTCTCCAATAGAATAAAGTTATTTTGTTCCAAATACTTGAACCCTAAACTAGACAGGGTTTTATGAAAAAAATAACGCTATTTTGTTGCACAGTCTAAAACCCTAAACTCTCGAGAGGGTTTTAGTTGGGTTTAGTGTACGCAGGGTTTTATAAAAAATAAAGCTATTTTGTTCCAAAGTCTTAAACCCTAAACGTCCGACAGGGTTTTAGTTGGGTGTAGTGGTCTTTGATATACTTTTACGAATTTTAGCCGTGGTTCTGATTTATCAACGAAGTTTGGGTACTTAAGCGTGTCTGCGATTTCGATTTAAATAGCAGATAGTGGTCCTTCAATTTTTTATCGCAATGGCTCTGTTTTATTGTCGCAGGGCTGCCTCATCTGTTGCACCAGTGGCCTTCAGAGCCCTAAAGCAGCAGAGATTAATTCATTCGGCCCTTGGGGCTTTATTTGAAAACCGCTGTAGGAGAGAAATAACGAAAGGTGCATCATGGGTTCCAAGCCGAGCGGCTACTGCAAGAGCAGCCAAGTCGAAATACGAAGAAAACCTCCTGGCAGTGCTCGATGAGGAGATTCAGTGTGCGATTGAATCAGACCCTCCCGCGCAGGTAAAGTAGAAGCAAAGTCTTTACGAATATGTAATCTCGCTATGAAAAGCTTCGGGTAGTCATGATTACGTTATGTTGAATGTATTCGCAGGATGTCAAACCCGAGGGCAACATACCCTTTGAGATAGAAGATTTACCAGGCGTTCAGACGATTACACTTCGGAGGAAATATGGTAACGAGGAAATAAAGGTTGAAGTTCTTTCCGGGGATGTTGATGGCGATAACGATGAAGAAGGCAGTGGCAGTGATACCACGTCAGGGGGAATCCAAGTGAATTTAACGGTCACTGTTGCCAAAGGAGGAGGTCCTTTCCTCGAGTTTATTTGCACTGGGTATTCCGACGGCGTTTCAATTGAGGGCATGGCTGTCAAGCATAAGCAGCTGACAGAAGCAGAAGCAGTTGATCCAATTCCGTATGAGGGGCCTCCCTTCAAGTGAGTATCATGATTCATATTCCTCATCTGTTTTTCATCATTTTAGTTTTATTAGGGTTTGCAGGACCTTTAGTCTTCGGAATTTCATATTTTTGTGGCTTTTAAGGCCATATGGTTTTTACTTTATGCTTATTTGAATTCAAGGTTCTCAAAGTTCTGACTATAGGCTTATGGGGTTTCTAGAGTTTTAGTGGTTTGGGGGCATGAGGCGTTTAAAGGGTGTGAATTTCGAGCATCTGGGGTTTTGCTGGTTTTAAGTTTTAGGGGTGTTTCAGGCTCTCTGGGATTTTGGGGATTTATGAGCTTCGATTTTTTTTGGCTTTCAGGGCCTTTCAGGGTTGTCTTAGATTTATCAAAGTTGGGCTATTGACGGACTCACTCTCTCTTTTTCCTTTTTGGCTTGCAGTGACTTGGACGAGAATTTGCAGAAGGGCTTTCTTAAATACTTAGAATTGCGAGGCATCACACCTAGCCTATCAAATTACTTGTGCGAGTATATGATAAATAAGGAGAGCAAGGAGTATGCTAATTGGTTGAAGAATGTTAAGGAATTTGTTGAGAAGTAGTACTTAATGACATTTTTGTTTTGGTAGCTAGTTATGCATTCACCAAGCAAAGGGCCTGATCAATATTTTAGTGAAGAGAAGAAGAATTTGGTTTCATTATTCATGGTACTGTTTAATTAATGGGTGTTGTAAACTCCCCTGCCAATTTTTTGAGAAAACTTTGTTGTATTTCAAGTTTTTGATATCTGTGTTATATGTACTATCCTGTGTTATATGCCAGGAGTGCAAGGAGTATGTTACTTACAACGTAAATGACATACTTTTTTGTTTGGGTGGCTAATTATGCATCAGCCAATGAAAGGGACTGGTCAGTATAAAAGTTTAGAGAAGAGAAGAATGGTGCAATTATTCATGGTACAGTTTAAATAACTGTCTGCAAATTGCCCTGAGGTTCAGTTACAATGATGCGGTTTGTAATTTTAGCAGCTATATTTTCGAGATTTTGTTTGAGCATTAGTCATGGTACAATTTACTTCATTGGTGTCTTCTAACTCCCTGGAAGGTCAGTTACGATGTTGTGGTTTGCAAGTTTAGCTTCCATGTTTTCTAGAAATTTGTTGAGAAATAAAATGCAAATGGCATTTTTGTATTGGTAGCTAGTTATGTATCAACCATAGTTTTAAAAATCAGAATTATTTAACCATGATTCGAACTTGAATTGGAGATTCCATAAATTGGAAATGTAAAAAATACATAAAATAATTTTTTTTAATGAAAAAACTTGTTTTTAAGATTACAAACCATGATTTCAATCAAACCATGCGAGACAAAATAGGGAAAATCTTCTCATTTATATACCATGTAAAGGTGCATATATCAAAATGGTAGCGAGTGCAATACATATCAATGATATCATTGACAAAATACATAACTAGTGAGGCTCTAAATGTCATTTAGAGTCCAAAAACACCCTACAATGAGGGTCTAAATGGATTATATAGTCCAAAAACAATGCTACAACTCAAGCTACTAAATGGCTTTTAGTCTACTACAAATCACTTATCAACATGATCACTCATCAAACTCATGATAACTACTACACATGGATCTCACTAGAGCTACATGAACATGATTGACTCAAAGCTTTGAGACTTCCTCAAACTCCTTCCTAGCCTCAATAGCAATACAAGTAGTAGCTGAGCTGAGGCTCCTCAAACTCCTTTCGCTTCTAGTAGAACTAGAAGCATGAGTTTGTCAAGGTGCAAGATTGTTGCTTCTCTCACAAGTCACCATGTGCCATGCTTAGTCTTAGTGGTTCGTTTCCTTCAACTCTTGGTTCAACTACCAAAACTGCATTGGGATCAACAACCCCAACTCCACTAGATAGCTCCAAACCAACTCCAAGTTGACAATGAACCTCCAAACTTGCAAATTCAATGTTGTTGCAGAATTGTCCAAGCTCTCATATGCTCACAAACTCTAGAAATCAAATGTGTGAGGCAAATAGGAGTTTAGACATCCTTTATAAGCTTAGGGAGGCATATTTGGAAGGGAACTTGCCATGGGTTACCAAAAACCACTTCCAAAAGCCACTTGTGGGTCCCATCAACATGGCTAATGATGTGGCTTTGTGACTTGCGGGTTTTTTACGAAATTTGCTGGTTAGGATTGGTTTGGTACCTAATCGGTTTTGATCAACTAACCAATCAAATTTATTGGGCCGGTTTGATATCCAAGGAACTAATGGGTCGGTTTGATATCTCAAGGAAGTAATGGGTCGGTTTGATTGATTTTTGATTCGACTAAACCTATTTTTAAAACTATGGTATCAATGAATAAAAGGACTAATCTATATTTGAGTGTAGAGAAGAGTGTTTTTATCCATGCCACTATTTAATTTGCAAGTCTTGATGGTTAGAGTTTCAACCATCAACCTAATCTCTTGGCCTCTTCATGACAACCATTCACTAAAGGTGATTTTTGTGTGCATTAGGAGAGAGTATTCTAGAGGGGTGTGTGCAAGAAACATTTTCATTCATTTACTTTGCAATGAAGATTGGAGCCTCTTGTAACATTCCCCAACCACTTTATAAAACAGGGAACACTTTATAAAATTTCTTGATTGGCTGCAAACCTCGAATGTTCCTCCTAGCCATAGACTCCATCGCTCTAGCTCTCTTAACAATGGGACACCCTTGAGCTAGGGCCACAACTCCATAAGGACAAAGACTTATCTAAAGCCAATGATGGTACATAACTAGCACCAAACATAAGCAAGGCCTAGGTACCAAATCCCATTAGTCTCCAACCAATAATCTCATATTCCCCATCAACTCTCACAACTCAAGGCATTATTTATTAACATTTATGTGTCTACATGTTAGCTTTGCTAGGCTTGTTAGCCTTTTAGCAAACAGGCTCTTCGGCATAAACCACATAAGCACTTTGGCCTCTAAACATAATTGTATTATGGCCAGTAGGCCCAATACACATGTATACATAGGCACACAAACCTCAATAGACCACGACTCACTAGTCTAAGTGTCACATGTATTTGTCTAGTGGCCAGTAGGCTTAATACACTTGTATACATAGGTACACAAACCTTAATAGACCACGACTCACTAGTCTAAGTGTCACATGTATATGTATAGTGGCTAGTAGGCCCAATACACTTGTATACATAGGCACACAAACCTCAATAGACCCCAACTCACTAGTCTAAGTGTCACATGTATATGTATGTTACGATTATGAGATTAAGCTAGGGGCATTACATTCCCCTCCCCCTTAATGCACTGCCATCAATGCATTTATATACATATATGGTCAAAATTTGCCAAAAACTACAAAAGCTATTATTGTTTTCTCTTATTATGCATTTATTGTTAGCACATAGACTCTTCGTCGTGAACCACATAAGCACTTTGGCCTCTAAACATAATTGTACAGTGACCAATAAGCCTAATACACTTGTACAGATAGACACAAACCTCAATAGACCCTCGTTGACTAGCCTAAGTGTCACATTTATATGTACATTACAATTCAGGGATTAAGCCAAGAGCATTACATTCCCCCCCTTATTTATGCATTGTTCTCAGTGCATTGATATACATATACAATCAAAATTTTCCAACAACTACAAAGTTGACTGTTGCATGCTCCTATTTTGCATCCACTGTATACAGTCCCTAGCAAATTAGTTTGGTTATAATAATTATCCATGCCTTCCAAGCTTGATTAATTTGCAAAATGAAGTAGCCAACTTGTTTCCATTGATACAATCACGGGCACCCCATTTACAAAGTGCATGAACTTAACTATTCATGAGACTTATCCAAAGAGATTCATTCTTGTGAGACATGTTGTTCAATTGGAAGTTTTTGTTCTTTGGTCCATTAATAGTAAAATTGGATGGTAACAGTGGTTTCTCATGCATTTCATTTGAGAGCAATTTTTGATTCATGCCTTTTGTACTCTTTGTAGACACTGTTGATCAATTCTTAGCAGGGATGAGACCCCTTTTCCACCATTTCTCTTTTTTGCTTGAAAACTTACATAATGTTGTATACTTTTCTATTCAATCCTTTGTAGACTTCAATCTCATGTTTTGCATGCTCCAAAGCAATGTTCCATCAAGCTTTCAAGATGGGGGGCGTGGGAACAGGGGGATGAGTGGGAGCAACCCCCCAAATTTTAGGGAAATTTAGAGGGGACAAGTGGACATTCGGGTGTGTGTGTGTAATAGTAAAATATTGTATACATTGATTTAAATTCATCGGGTGTGTGTGTAATAGTAAAATATTGTATACATTGATTTAAATTCATCATTCATTATTCTAGAATTTGATTACTACTAAGCAAAATGATAGATTCAAAAGTCTAGAGATTGTAATAGTAAATTGAAATTACTCAAAAACTCAAAAATAATAGAGAATGATGAGTCAAAGATTCAATTTGAGGTTGTTATGAAAAAAATATATATGAAATAATATAAATATGAATAATAATGATTAATTAATTAATAATTAGTAATTAGAATAGAAGAGGCATGTCCCTAAAAGACATGGCCATTCATGAAGGGGCACCTGCCTATGTATATAAGCAGGCCTTCATTTGTAACAATTCAATCATCTCTTTTATTCAAACATTCATAGATATACATTTATTATCCTATCATGGATATTTATATATATCAGATCTTTTGAGTATTTTATTGCTTTTATAAATTTTGTTTATAATAGAGCATCAATATGTGGAGTGAAGACTCAAAAGTTAAATTGAAAACGAACAATGGACAATGAACCAATGTTATTAGAATCAGTTTGGTCATCAAATTGATTTACCCTAAAATTAGGAATTGGAAAAAAACACTGGTCAACCAAAATTTCACATAAATATTCAATTTTTGAAAAATATAGATAAACATTCATGTGCATCCATATGAATCCAAACGCGCGCGCGCACACACATATATAGTAGCACATAAGTGTGCATGTAACCAAAATAATGCCAAGCGTAATTCATATTTGAACCAAAAATACATCAATAAGAGGCTCTAGATGGCCTCAAAAGCTCCAAAAAAATCATGTTACACCAAATACCTACATGTCATCAAAATCATTGACTATATTGGGATCCTCATCATCAATATCACCCTCTAAACATCAAAATAAGAGAGAAAAAATTTAACATGTCAAATTGAGGTTTTATTTGAGTGATGAGTACATTTTTACTAGGGTCATGATAGAGGAGCTCAACAATCACTGCCACCAACATTGAGGTACATAGAGGGTTTGGTGCCTTTGATTAAATGCTAGTTCCATACTCTCATACATGATAGAATCCAACAGAAACATTGCAATTCCCCCAATCCTGAATTTTTGAAAACTAGAAGTCTGATGGATTTTGGGTGAGATATAAAATTCTACTTTCTCGATATGAAATCCAATGAGGTTGAAATCACTTTTAAACATCCTAACATAATTAATGGTAATGTTAAAAATTTAAATAAAAGAAGGTAAATAAAAGAATATAACATTACCATTAATTACATATCATTAATAGGACCCTAGGGTTGAATATAAAGTTTTCATACTCTAATTGTTTTTAGGCAGTGTTGGGTCCCTATAATACTAGTGATTCCCCCATTAATACTAGTGATACTATTGTAGTTGTATCCCTTATTAATATTTTTGTGGCCCTATTGTCCCCATGTTGTTATTATTGTGCCCCATAGAATCCCTCTATTGTTATTTTTGTGCTTTTATATTATTATTGTTAGGTCGGCTTGGTTATATTGTGACCCCTTAGACT
>APFE030562459.1:16806-27214 GCA_000404065.3 Pinus taeda
TGATGGGAAAACTGAGATAGTAAACAAATGTTTGGAAGGATATCTTCATTGCTTTGTATCTGATAAACAGACACAATGGGTCAAATGGTTGCCTCAGGCTGAATGGTGGTATAACGCTTCCTTCCATACAGCAACAAAAATGACCCCATTTATGGCACTTTATGGGTATCAACCACCATCCATCACATCATATTTAAGAGAAAATTCTAAGGTTCAGGTTGTGGAACATCACATCGAACATCAACAACAAGTCCTCCAACTCTTAAAGGATAACCTCGTGTTGGCACAGAATAGAATGAAACAACAGGCAGATCAACATCGCAGTGAAAGAAGTTTTGATGTAGGTGATTGGGTATTCCTACGGCTACAGCCATATAAGCAAATGTCCCTAAAGCAAGCTAAGAAGGATAATAAATTATCACCAAAGTATTATGGTCCGTACAAGGTGTTGGAAAAGATTGGTACTATGGCATACAAATTGGAGCTTCCTTCCTGCAGCTTCTCAAGTACACCCAGTTTTCCATGTTTCATGTTTAAAGAAGGTTATAGGCAACAAGCTCCCAGTTCAAACAATATTGCCAGAACTCGACAAGGAAGGAAAAACTATATTGGAACCGGAAGCAGTTATAGAAACAAGAACTCGACAGCTACGAAATCGATCAATTTCAGAGTATTTCATCAAGTGGAAGAACTTTTCTGCTGAAGATTCCACATGGGAGGATGAGAATTTTATACAGAAGCATCCAAAACTACTCAAGCGTTGAGGACAACACTTTTCTGAAGGAGAGGGGCATGTTGGGTCCCTATAATACTAGTGATCCCTCCATTACTATTATAGTTGTATTCCTTATTAATATTGTTGTGCCCCTATTATCCCCATATTGTTATCAATGTGCCTCATAGAATCCCTCTATTGTTATTTTTATGCCTTTACATTATTATTGTTAGGTCGGCTTGGTTATATTATGACCCCTTAGACTCCTATATATAGAAAGAAGGTTTTGTCATTTGAATCATCAAAGAATTGTTCATTTGTGTAATGTAAAGGAGGTTTCCCCCTCAAAGAGGTTGAATTCTAAGGCATTGATCTATCTTTCTATCTTTTTGTGAGCTGGTTTCATAACAGGCAGAATTCAGGGGAAATGCCTAGCCCTCTCTAAGGAGATGCCTACAAGCATTCCTCTGGGGAAACACATCCCTCACATTAGGGAAACATTTACCCTTGCATTTCCCCAAAAAAAGGGGTGTAGAGAAACGTTTCCCTAGTGTCCCCCCATCTCGAGAAAGGGGGAAACATGGGGAGTGCCACTACGTTGGGGGACCATGCCCTTGTGGAACATTGCTACAAAGCATGTTTAGGAGAAGAAAACTCTTTATAATCTCCATAGTGATTTTCTTTAGTAAAGTTTCCTTTGATGCTTCTACAAAATCCTTTACAAGAGGTATCCCTTGCTTTACTTCACAGGTTCATGCATACTAATTCTTTACTTTAAAGAATTTTCAGCTGCTACAACACTGCCAAAGAATAAGTTTTTCAACCCTTGCTTTGTCTCTCACCCCCTTTCTCTCTTTTAGAGGATCGGTTGTTGCTGTTTTGAGGGCTTTTCTCGCTTTTTCCTCACTGCCCAAGACACTATCATCACCTTCCAAATTGAATTTCCCTTATCCAAATCAAACATCGTCAACATCTGAGCTTCCAATTCACCCTTACTGCTTGTGGAAGAAGAGAAAGAACGACCTGCTCAATTAACATGCATGTCAAAAATTCCCCTTTTACTGTTTGAATGGCTTTTTTTGTTGCACTTTTGTGGATGGCTTTACTTCCTGTTCATGACACTCTCCAATGAGAAACTACAAAATCATTATTCTCTCCACGGAACTATTGCAATGTTAGCATTGACCTCCTCTAACTGCTACAACTCATCCTAACTCACAGATGTCATTAAACTCGAGTCAACACCGTCCAGAGAGGTTCACTGCACAGATACTAAGTGACATTTGTCTGTTTATTCAAACTCCAATTTACATTCTTCTTCTGGTACAGGGAATGAAGCCAACAAGACTGATACTGTGGCTGCTGCTCTTTCCTTCCCAGCTTATTACTATCCATCATATGCCAGGCGTACTTTTCTTCACCTCAATATATAATGATCTAACATCCAAGGCAAATCAAATTAGATGTTTACTGCTTCAAAGTTCATACACACAAGTAGAATGATGGTGTTTGAGCCATGCTTCTAGGCCTTTTAAAGAAAATTATGCATGCTACTATTGACATCATAAAATAGTATCAGCCTTCTTGTTCAGCCACTTGAGCCTTTGTTTAGGAGCCTTTCTCAAGATGTTTAGCAAGAATCCCAAATGCATACGGGTGACCAATTAATTCGCTCGCTTGAAGTAAAGACCCCCAACAATAATTCATTCTGGCATGCCTTCTCTTGAAACTGAACATTTTTAAAAGTGTTTTCATATTACATTTGGCAAGCACACTTCACCAAAACTTTAACATTGATTTGCACATCAGATTGTATGCTAAATTGGATAAGGTTGGATCCATGCTGTTGTGGCAAAATCAACATAGATACCAATTATGAATGCCGGGTTAATTATAGCTTGATCCAATCGTGCAAAGGAGATAAAACTTTGATTTGTAGAGAACCTGAACTTTCATTCTGTTTTGTAACTTTTGCAACAACAATCTTTTACCAACTTCTTTCTTACACATAAGAGCAGAATAT
Source organism: Pinus taeda (assembly GCA_000404065.3). NCBI lineage: Eukaryota > Viridiplantae > Streptophyta > Pinopsida > Pinales > Pinaceae > Pinus > Pinus taeda. The sequence goes on from APFE030562459.1 coordinate 19,545, forward strand.
AGCCAATAGCCAGCAGAATTGCTAACTCAAACATAGGCGAAGCAAACCAGCACTAGCTGTTTGGTGCTCTTTAGCAAGACTATTTCACTGCATGGTTTTCTTAGCTTGACAAAGTTGACAAAGGATAAACCCTGAATCAAGTAATTGGCTATAATAAAGGCAGCAAGGCAAACCATGGCCCCAACCTATCTCACATGAAAAGAGAAGTATAATTTCAAATGCTTTACTTTCTAGACACATTGACTTTTAATGCCCTTTTAACTTGGCAGACTTAGCATGTTTGCCACTCAGGATAACAAGGCGTCCTTATCTTTTTATACTTGAACAAAATAAGTAGCATGACAACTTTCTCAAAGAATTCAAATTTAGGGTTTTGAGCATAAAACACAACTTAGGTAAAGGACCTTTCAAAAGTCAAACAAGGGCAAGTTAGGGTTTCAGGGTTTGCTAATCGGGAATCTCATACATATGAAACCTACAACAAACTACCATGCGGCGCTCACCATCCACAACAAACATGACGGTGGAAAAGGCCTAAAGAAGCTTGGGAAGAACGGCTGTGTATATTTTGCACATCTGGGGCTGTGGAATCAGAAAAACATTTCATTTTGGAATGTGATGCATTCAAAGACATTAGAGAGAGTTATGAGAACATGTTAGCATCAGTTTCTTGGCATTGTCTTTTTAGCGAGGGGATTGTTGGAAGGTTGGGCCAGCTGATCATCAATTTGAATTGGAAAATGATTGAATTGCAAAAAGCTGAAAACAGGGAACTAATGGTCTCATAGACTATTTTTAGTCTTGTAGACCTTAAAATATCATTTCATTTCATCACTATTGACTCATCGCTCTTTAACAAAGGGAGATGTCACAGGAACACAGCACACTTTACCAAAATATTGGCACCATGCCCCTAATAGGGTCAGATGGAGCTTTACTGTTCGGTAAAGTTCTCATGAATAAGGGTCAAAGGCATGAATAATTTGTATTACATTCCTGTGTGACTGATGCATCTTGTTTGTTTGTTTGATCCTCCAAGTTGCATTTTTCTGAATTTTACACGATGACGGAATACAGGACCCGCTTTCTTATTCTTGAAATTATGAAAAACGGGACGCAAGAGGGCAACGTTGCCTTCTCTAGTAGCAATTTTCTTGGCATTTACTTCATATTGTGTCAATTGGTCGAGCGCAGGCGTAATAAGTTGTCTCATTGGAGAAGTCCTACGATTATTAGGTAAAAATTGAACTGGTTGCAAAGCTGGGTTGTGCCATGCGTTCAAGGAACATTGGCAATAGTAGTAATACTCCCTGTCTTAACCAATGACCTGCTCCTTCTGTGTATTCCCATAGTCTCTCCAGTACAGGATTCAAGTTATTGATAAAGGCTTAGATTGAAAAATATGAACTCATATCTGAGGGAAGGATGTGTTTATGTTCGATGAAGGGTTATTGCTCATAATTCTGCGTAATAAAATATGAGCACTCTTTAGCTTCCGGTCTAGGTGTTTTTGAAACATTTTCAAGTAGAACAGCTTCATAAATTGCTCTATCAGTAGCATTTCCACCAACATCATCCACAGAAGCAACGTCACCATCTGTCTAGTTAACCAGAGACTGACAATGCCTTCGATATATGTAGGCCCAAGACTTTAATGCGGACCTGAGCACTTTAAGCAATTGAAAACTCCCAACATTTGCTGATGCTCATTTTGGATTGTAGACCAGTAGCTACACCAACTCCACAAAAGACTTAATGCAGTGCCTCATGAAACAAGGCATCTTCTGTCTTCGAGGCATGCTTTTATATAAAGAGTGTCTTGTTCTTAGTTCTATATACTGTAACTTGGCATCTAACTTCTCCAAATTTGGTAAATCCCTCATATATTTGTTTCTGTTCCTCCGTGCAGAAACTGGAGGACTCTGTAATCCAATTAGTGAAAGAACTGTGTGCTTTGGTTTTCATAAAGGCCTCCAATCAGAGCAAGATTACAGCACATCTATTTCATTTCTTTGTTATTGTTATGCACAATAAAGGACTGCTTTTCTTCCAACAATGGACTAAAAGAACACAAGACCAGGATTGCAATAAGATGATTTTGCATTCCAGTAAAATAAATTGTAGCTGAATCAAATAGAAGAGAGAGGGCAGAAATGAACTGGTACGAAATTCTAATCAAATGATCTCTACCTTCAATGACAAATTGGCCAAGCAAGGACTTCTAGAATCTTTCTTCAATCCCAACTGATCTGAAGAAGAATGCTAACAACAAATTGTCCAAAGACAACACTAGATGCTTCAACACGACATTATTGTGTTGGGAAGAATGAGCAATGAAACAATATTTGCTCCAGTCTTGTAACCAGGTAAGAAAGCCATAATGCAAAATCTCCCCCATCCTCAAACAATTTGCCAAAAATGTACAAGAAATACAAGTTGCTGGAAAGGTTGCCCCAATTAACATAACAAAATGTTGCTGTAATGAACTGTTAATTTTAGGTATGTTCTATGCTTAGAGCAATTTATTTCAATTTTCACAGTTAGCTCAATACCTTTTCCAGGTTAGCAATCACATCAGCATTAAAGTAAACTGCAAATAGAATATAAACATAAATCACAAAAGACAAGCCAAGACAAGAAGACACAAGATGTGGCGCTAGCTAGGGACAAACCCCAATGTGGGGAAACCCTTGATCAATTTTTCTTATATGTTCTTCAATAGTTCAACAAGAGAGGAGAGATAGTACGTTTACAACAGAAGTCAAACACTTTGACTTATCTAGATAAGAGCATAGATCATCTCTAAGAAGATGATACATGAGAATTAGTTGAAACATGCTACTTCAACTGATTCTCCAAGGTGACTCCTTCATCTATCGTTGTGTTGCATTTCGTCATCATGCTGCACCTCACCGCGCTGCACCATGTTGCACCCATCATCACTATGCTGCATCTCATCACGCTTCATTAATCACGACTGTACCCATCACTGTACTACATTATGTGCCATTGCTACACTATGTTTCCATACTAACCTGTGCTCTGGTTGCACCTTGCTTGCTTGTTGTCCCTAGCATGCTTGTTGTCCTTAGCATGATTGTTGTTGCATGCTAGATGTCCCTTGCATGCTAGCTGTAACATTGCATGCTTGGTGTATTTGTTGCTAAGTACCATACAACTGTCCCAATGTTAGTTAGTTGTCCCTTACATGCTACTCTCCTTCGAAGACATATGCTCTAGATGTTCGAGTAGTGCTCGGTAGTTCCAACAGTTCCAGTTGTTCCCAACAGTTATGGCAGTTCCCGGCAGTTCCGGCAATTCCAGCTGTTTCCGGCAATTCCGATTGTTCCCGACAGTTTCGGCTTCTGCCCTCTGCGTCAACTTTATCGCCTGTTCAGGCAGTGCCCGACAGTTCCAACAATTCTGGCAGTTCCGACAGTTCCAACAATTCTGGCAATTCCGACAATTCCGGATGTTTCCGGTAGTTCTAGCTATTCTTGGCAATTCCGGCTTTTCCCAGCAATTCCGGCAATTTTGGCTTCTACCTTCTGTGTCAACTTTCCCGGCTGTTCCGGTAGTTCCGGAAATTCCTGCTATTCCCATAGTTCCGACAGTTTTGGCTATTCCCAGCAGTTCCGGCTTTTCCCAGTAGTTCCGGTAGTTCTTGGCAGTTTCGGTAGTTTTGGTAGTTTCAGCAGTTTGCAGTAGTTCCGTCAGTTCTTGGAAGTTCCAACTTCTGCCCTTTAGATTAGGGCAGCGTTATCCCTTATGATCTCTCCTCCTACTAAAACCCAAAGACAAGTAGAGAGGAAGAGATCCCAAGTGTGTTGAAAATGACTTGAAGGCCACCTCTATTTATACTAAAACGTTGAGCACAAGTGGAGTTTATTTGGTTACTGATTGACCTTGACGAATTGTCCCATAACACAAATAAATTCATATCTCCATGAATACGTATCGGAATTAGATGATCTTTAGATCAATCTTACACCTCTCGATGAGAGAGATCCAAGAAAAATATCAGCTTCCATTAATAAGATGACCCACATGGAGTTTGTCCCTAGTTGCCAATTTTAACACTCCCTGTCAACTAGGGAGAACTCCATCCGCTAATCCATATGTCCGACTGTACTATCTCTACATCAGTGCCTTGAACTGCTCTACTTCGCTGAGCTTTGCTTTACTCTGCTCTTCTCTGCTAAAACATGAAGAAGAAGAATTGATCAAGAATGTATCATACCATTCTCTACAGACCCGAAGTCAGTTTCATCTGAAGAGAGTGTGTCACATCACTCTTATTGACTTGAAGTTAGTTTTATTGATCCCAGATCAATGAAGGTCATCCTAGCATAGAGAGTACGGTAGATACAACGATGTGTCCATCGATAGTACTACTATGGTCCCTAACCCCATTTCCCTGCTCATTGATCAGATGCGAGGTAATTCCCATGAGTCCCAGACTGCATGGGTAGGATGCCTTGACAGGAGAACTAATCATCCTATCCGCAGGAGAACAAATCATCCTTCCCCACAGTCGCCACAGGAGAACTAATCATCTCGGACCACAAGAGAACTAATCATCTTGTTTCACAATTGCCACGAGAGAACTAATCATCCCAGTCCACAGGAGAACTAATCATCTCGTTCCACAGTTTCCATGGGAGAACTAATCATCCCAGCCCACAGGAGAACTAATCATCCTGTTCCACAGTTGTCACGGGAGAACTAATCATCCCAGCCCACAGGAGAACTAATCATCCTGTTTCACAGTTGCCGCAGGAGAACTAATCATCCCGACCCATAGCAGAACTAATCATCCTGTTCCACAGTTGCCACGGGAGAACTAATCATCCCAGCCCATGGGAGAACTAATCATCCCAGCCCTTGGGAGAACTAATCAACCTGTTTCACAGTTTCCATGAGGTATCACAGGGGAAGCTTAAACTTGTCATCCTGTACATAGCGCACCACCACGGGAGGGTGAGTCGCCCTGTGGTCATATGTTGCTCTAGTAAGTACCCCAAGCCCCCCAGAGCTCCAAGAGCTCAATGCATGCAACATGCAGGACCCTTATAAGAAGGTCTCTCAACGACTCCAAGTCGTTCACGAAAGTCACAAATTTGACCTTTTCCCGGGGCTTTGACAAAATGTCTGTGACCTGTACATCAGTCTCAATGTGATGGAACCTCCTCACTCATCGAATTACCATATCCTAGATAAGGTAGTATCTGATGTCTATCTGCTGGAGCAATCATCGAATACGAGATTCCTCAATAATCGAATCCCCCCTAGTTATCATAGAGAATCACAGTGGTATTCATCATGTGTACAAACAACGCACTTAAGAGCTTCTGCAACCATGCAGCTTCACACGAGATCATACTCGTAGCTATGTATTCGGTCTCGACGGTGCTTATAGCAATCGACTTCTGCTTCCTGCTCATCCATGATATTGAAGCAGAATCCAAAGAGAACCAACACTGAGAAGTGCTCTAGTGATCCTCCACACTGCCTGCGCAATCATCGTTCGAATAATCATGCAGTATCATATTTCTGGCAGTGTATCTCAATCCATGAGAGATTGTGCCCCGAAGATATCTCAGAAGATTCTTAGCACCAATCCAGTGAGGCTCAACCAAATATGAGCTCACCATGCTAACTGCAAAACATATGCCTGGATGGAAGTTCACCAAGAACATCAACGCGAATGAGTTTATGAAACTCAGAGGCATTTCCCAAATCTGGTCCGACATCACTACCATATAACTTCTGAAAGTTAAGATCCTCGAGGTAGTCACAGGCTTGTAGTTTATCATTCCACATCCAGAATCCAACTCCCTCTTACTTCTGCAAATGATAGGATCTACACCTGTTAGAAATAGGTCGTCCTCATAAGGTGTCGGTATGAGAGGTTTATCATCCACAACTTTCGGGTAATGGTTTGGATCGGTTTCACTCCTAGTGAATCTCAACTTCATTAGATAACTATCAATCCTCTCATACTATGCCCAGGGTGTTTTTCTTCAAGCCATAGAGGGCTTTCTTCCACCTGTATACATGAGATTCCCGATCATGAATCTCAAACTCCTCGGGTTGTTCCAAACCTGTGGACCTGCTGCATAAGGGGAATAGTCCTCTTATAAGATTTTCCTTCAGTACATCTCAGACATGTACCTTCATGCTCTTCTTGAATTCAGGCATCCCTATCACCATCTAACTCACATTGGGTAGGGCCCCATAGGTAGACCTCCGATGTTATAGATGCGATATGTCAATTGACATGATCCCCAATGGACCATCCTACAACTTGATACAAATTGCCAACCTTGAACCCATGAGAAAAATCATCTTTGAAAATTCTATTTTTTAACACGTACCTTTCCATCGATGAGTGCCACCCTGTAACCTTTGACTTCCATTGCTAAAATGGACACCAGGTTCTTCTTGCGATCAAGTACGTAAAAGAGATTTTGTAAATGAATCGAGTTACCCTCATTCAGTTGAGGGGTAACATTCCCTACACTCTTTCCCGGATAGGTGGCATCGGCTCCAAGTATAATCCCACGATTGTTTCCATCTCTACCAAATTAGAAAGTGCACCCTACTATCCGATGAAGTGCCTTGAAGCACCACAATCAATAAGCCAGATTCCCAAAGAATCTGAAGGAGAGGGTCAATACAATATACCGCTTCTTTATCTTATCAGAAACAACATTTGATTCTTCATACCTGGGGTTCCTTGCTTTCTCTGAAGTGTCGGTCATTTCCTTGATGACTTGCATTACCTGTCATTCCTCTGATCATTGAAGATGTCCCTGGAATGATTGTTATCATCATCAAGTCATGTGTCCCTACCTCAGACACTCCTTCGCATAATGGTTGAACTTATTACAACCAAGGCATCTACCTTTCCTTCCACCCTTAGATCCGAACTTCCCATTGAAGTGATCTTTAGGTAGGCCATCAGAAACTTCTACTGCGCCATTTTGATAATATTCTTTGCTTTGACTTCACCCTTGGTGAATTTGAAGAGGGATGAGGAATCCATTGATCCTTTTTTCCTTTCCCAACTGTCTTTGGTGATTGCTCTTTCACTCTTGCTTGGGCATTTCCTTCACCTTAGCTCCGATAACATGTTAATTTTAGGTATGTTCTATGCTTAGAGCAATTTATTTCAATTTTCACAGTTAGCTCAATATCTTTTCCAGGTTAGCAATCACATCAGCGTTAAAGTAAACTGCAGATAGGACATAAACATAAATCACAAAAGACAAGCCAAGACAAGAGGACACAAGATGTGGCGCTAGCTAGGGACAAACCCCAATGTGGGGAAACCCTTGATCAATTCTTCTTATATGCTCTTCAATAGTTCAGCACAGAGAGAGAGAGAGAGAGAGAGAGAGAGAGAGAGAGAGAGAGATAGTACGTTTACAACAGAATTCAACACTTTGAATTACCTAGATAAGAGCATAGATCATCTTTAAGAAGATGATACATGAGATCAGTTGAAGACATGCTGCTTCAACTGATTCTCCAAGGTGATTCCTTCCCCTATCATTGTGCTGCATTTCGTCATCATGCTGCACCTCACCGCGCTGCACCATGCTGCACCCATCATCACTATGCTGCATCTCATCATGTTTCATTAATCATGACTGTACCCATCACTG
>APFE030562459.1:29279-60384 GCA_000404065.3 Pinus taeda
TAATCCCATTTGCTCCATTAAAATTTGTGGCACTGGGTTTGACATTGAAATTATCCTTTGCACTGGTTTTAACATTGGAATTATCAGTCATTCTTCAGCCACTGTTGCCCCAGGACATGAGTGATCCATAGGAAAGTGATGCTTCAAGCAAGTCTTTAGAGTGCAAGACTTGCAAACATGTGAATTCGCAAATGTTACGATTTCTTTGCAGCACTTAATAGGGCAAGACCGTGGTTTCTTAACCTTATTCTTTGGATTAAAGTTTCCCAACTCAGAATGCATTCAGAGAGTGAGGGAAGCGTCTTAATTGAGACCTTGCAATACATAAGAAGAACAAGTGGGGCAGATGTGAACCACATAGTCGCGGATGTTCCCATTGGGGCACCTGTGACTGCTATAGGAATGGTGATCCATGCTGAAGAATTTGTTGCAATCATCGCAGAGGAATGGCAGGAAATCCAGCTGATTGCACCGTTCCTCCTGCCGTTTTTGCAATTGCTATCTATGTCCTACCAGGTGATTGAATTGAAAACTGTGTTGAAATTAAAACCAAACTAATAAAGGAATTGCAGTAGCTGGGATAGACAAAGATGTTCGATTTGAAACAAAATAACGTAGCTAATAGATTATAGATTTGTTGAGAAGGACATTATGCAAAATAACTTGACCTTAGGGAGGATTAATGATCGCTATGTTATATAATTATGTAATATATATATATATAATTAAATTAAATTAAGTAAATGCCATTACGAACGACTATACTGACCGTCACGCCGAGTCGAAGAGGTGGCTAGACGTGTTTGATAGCTCGGTTGACCAGCCATCTTTTGGTGCCCGATGTGACTGGAGACACGATGCAACCTTTTAAACGGTGTGCGCTTGTGGAGTTTCTCGTCGGTTGTCGGCTGTCAAGACAACGATCTGCGGAAGTGTGTGGTTGGGGGCACAACGGAGAAGGCACAAGTGCAACGTCAAAGGTTGAAGCGGAGAGGGCATGGGTTCAGTTTCAAGGGTTGACTGCTATTATAATTGCAAATATAGAGCACAGGTGCAGCATCGAGGGCTGAAGCAAAGAGGGCACATGTGCAGCGTCGAGGGTTGACTATTATAATTGCCAAAATAATTACTGTTAACTTCACCGTAGACTTTCCATGCATATTTATTGTCAACGAAAAAATATTGTACACCATTTCCAGTGTCACGGTGGTCCTGTCGTTGAGATTGATGTAGTGAAGGTTTTTACAATTAAAAATGTGTTGCCTGTATCTACATCACCTTCATTAATAATCTCCTCCTGTTGTGGTTGTTGTTTGACCATATGCGGCTTAACGAAATTGCAACAGACATGAAGGTCATTTAAGTCTGTAAAGTCTATGTCTAGTCGACAACCCAACTCCTGCATATATCTCCCATCGAGTTTGTTGAATGCTTAAAATGCCTCCTCGCTCTTGCTATACTGAACCAAAAATTGAAGTACTCCATGATTCTTATCGATGGGCTTCGGTCTTTTTATGACGATGAGTAGCAGGTGAAGAGTCATGAGGGTAGTTGAACTATCACAAAGGGGAATGTCAAGGGTCACCCCACCCTTTGCTATAAATAGTCCCTCATAACTCATTGTAAGAGCTTTCAGTCAGCCAAGCTTCTACTAAGACTATCTTGAAGAAGGCTTGGCCAGTGTTATAATAAGACTATCTTGAAGAAGGCTTGGCTAGTATTGTAACGCGCCTTGGCTTCTCAACTGCACGGAGCTAGTAAAGCTCTTTGGAGGAGCAGGTGGATGTGGCTGTAATGTTCTACTAATAGGGCTAGCAGGTTTACATGGTGTATTGTATGATTGTGACTTACAATTTTTTATATAATAAAAGCCATCACATTTTCATGCATATGTTGTTATTGTAGTTGGACTGCTCCTGTTGCCTTAATGATATATGTTGTTTAACTTACGTACTTGTATGAACTGATTTGTATGCAATTATATGAATCTTTTTGTTAATGTGTTACATATGTTGTTAATGTTGTCACCGTCCGTGTCGACTGCTCTGCCAGACATTAGACAGACCTTTCTCTGAACCTTGTTATATCAACCGTCACACTCGTCTTGGACTGATCTGTGAGTGTTGTTCGTGTTATCTTACCTTGTATGTTGTGACTATCGCATTCGTGCCGACTGCTCTGCCGGAAGCTGTGCATGACCTTTGTGTCGTGTGTTCCTAGCCGAGTTGGGACTGATCATTTTCAACCTAGAACTCACCTTCATCTTCCTCTCCCTTTGAAGTGTTGGAACCTCTCATACTCATTCCTTGACTCACTGCATCAGTCACACCCTTGCTACTGACAGAGTTATCTTACTTGCCTCTATACGACATCACGGTCAAGGCATTACCTTATGACCCACTAATGGGACTCCTACACCAAATGGTCTGAGGTCTAATTGGGATTCCTTACTGGGGATATCCCCTTGACATGTTGGCAGGTCCAACACCGTCAACACCTTCAATCAAGATAGGTTTAGGATAAGTGCATCATAGGTCAAGTTTTTTATTTTAATTCTTATTTCTTCATCTTATAAATCCTCTTCCCAAAGAGGCAAAGTTTAAAGTGGTTTGGCTGAGCCACAAAGTCAACTTAAGGATCATAATCTTGCCTAATCAGAGAGAGGTATGATATGATATCTCTTCTCTATTGGTAGGTGAAATTCATACTTTAAGCCAATGGAGGTAGAGAGAAGGTAATTGGACCTATTTTAACCAGTCGAAACTACCATTTCAATGGAAAAGGGGCGGCTCTAAGTTCCCGACCCAATGGTCTCCCTTATAATATTGTAGGCATAGATTTTTGAGTCTTCAACATTTTTGGCGCTAGAAGGAGGGCCTTGAGCTATTTTATCTACTTGAAATTTTGTTTTATCATTTTTAACTAATCGTGGGTCCTATATGCATTCCTACATTGGGTCATGCTTTTAGCTCATCCAAACCTACCAGAGGCATGACTAAGAAGTAGATTGAGTCCTTTTCTAATTTGAGTTTTGATGGTGAGAGCAAATTTTATGCCTTAGATCATATATGTAATTTTGTAGATAGATGTGAACCTTTCAATATTACTGCTGACAATGAGATCTGCAGGCTTTTTACTCTAACATTCCAAGGACGAATCCGAAAATGGTTCAAAGTACTTCCAACTAATTCAATTCATTCCTGGAACCATTTCATACAGGTATTTCTAAAATCTCATCAAAATTATAGTTATGACAATTTGTGTTTATGATTAGATAATATTTTCATGTATGAAGATGAATCTTTAGATGATTTTTCTAATATATTTTGGTCACTTTATTATCAATTTCATTTATGTGATTTACCTTCAATTGAAGATTTGATTGAGCATTACTATTCTCTTGTTTCTTCTAATTCTAAAGATAATTAATTAAATAATGAAGAACAAGACACATCTAATTCATTTATTAGTCTTGAATCAACAAATTATTTTATTGAGCCTGAGCCTAAGATTGAAATTAGATCACATCCTTGATTGTTGGAAAGTTGCAACACACATTTTCCTATTTCTGAAATGAATATTTTTTTTTTTTTGTAAGCTTTGGTAGGACCCTCTCATTTTCGAGTTTTTACATGTCCATTATTCACCCCATTTCCGAGGAGGGTAGCACAAGAATCAAACCTAAGATCTTTGGTTTGGTGAGACTTCATTTCCACGGCCATTGCCACTTGAGCTACCCCATGCGGACTTCTGAAATGAATATTTTAAATATAAATACAGAATCTGAAAAATGTAATTGAGACAATTTCTAAAGATTATGGTGATCAACAAGTAGGCCCAATAGAATCTAATCAACAACAAGATTTGAATAATGAATATGTTAATATATATTCTCTTAAGGTTAATAATAAAAATTCAGAACACATTTTTACAACTGAAAGAATTTCATTAAACTAGAATTATGATAATACGATTATCAAGATGGCTCTTTCCAGCCAACATTATATTCTGGTAGTCATTATTTTCTTTATCATGATATCTTTTCAAATCATATTTCATTAAATAATAAACATTTTAATCTGTTGGTTGAAAAATGTTTATCACTAGTTCTGGAAATTTTGAAATTATTGCTCATTCAGATGATAATTCTTTAGTCATCAATGACGTTTCAAAATACTCTTCTCTCATATTTTATAATTCTGTTAGTACAGATCAGTTATTTGATTTCCAAGAGGAGGTAATTTATGATAATACAATGATGATGATGACAAATATTTTTATCCCATACAAAGTGCACTAATTATAAAAACTTATTTCTCTCATGAAGATTCAAGTGCTATGATTTTGTCTCCTATTATTGAACACAAATTTTATCCTGAACATTTTGATGAGTTAGATTTACAATTTTCTAACACTTTTCATTCTAATTTTCTTTTAAAAATTTGCATCTATATCTTTTTGTTGGAATTCTCTTTTAGTGGCAATTTGATCACTGAATTTAATGATAGGTTTGAGAGTTTCCCTTTAACATTATGTTGTAATTTTAATGTCCATACCAAATTGGTTATGATTGCTTTCTTTCAATTCTTTCATTATGTTTTCTTTTCTGATATTTTATGCAAGCATGTCCAATATGTTAGCATTGAACACCCTTGAGATTCATTAACTAAAGACAATGAATATGTTATTCGAAATTTTAATCCTGAATATAAAAAAACTTTTCTTTTTCAAATTAATTTGATGTTCATTTCATTTCAATTATATCATTTTGCGATAAATTTTAACTCTTGAGAATGATCCCTCACAATTTTCCTCGCTACCTTCTCCTTTGGTTAGTTTTTAATCTCTTACAAATATACATTGATGCTTTTATGATCCAATAGATATTTGTTTGGAGACATCTTTCCAAGAGAGATGGTTTTCAAATGAATTATTGGTAAATAAGTTGTTCTTTGTACATACTTTATTTTTAGATGTATACAATCAATTCATATTTATTTATTTTTATTTCAATTGTGCTTTTGTTAGTGATCTTTGACTAGTGCGTACATGCAACAAACAAAGCACTTGAATGGTTACATTGGAAGTTTGATTTTACTTAGTCATAATTTTCTTTTTTAGATTAGGATTAGGAATAGATTAGATTCATTTTTGTTAACCTTTTTGTTTATTAAATAAAAAGATGATTTTAAACATTCTAAAGAAATACATGGAAGAAGACAAAGATCCATTAGCAATTTTATTATCATATGTTTGTGTAATTTTATTTAAATTTGTTCTTTTTGCTCCAAATTTACTTTCTTATATTCTGTTTTCTTTTCCCAGGTTTTGGTTTAATCCAACTTTTGTGAATAAGTTAGTTGTGATAAACATAAATACAAAATGGAGCATCTTTAAAACCTTACTGAGGGAGATTTTATTAACTTAAAATTTATCTTATCATTTTTGTGATATGTTCTAAAGCAAGATTTGAGTAAGGAAATAAATCTATGTTAAGCTTTCAAGTGCAATTTTTAATCACAACTCATCATTATTTAGTTTTTAATAAACTTATAAAAGAGAAACTCATTAAGCAATACAACACTCCTACTTGACAAATTCATAACAAGATCTTAATGCCTTATGTCAAGATATTACTTTTATCTTGTTTGAGTTGTTTCTATTTCATGATTTTGTTTGCAATGATTTATTTTACTAATTTGGTTTTCATTTCTCTTTTATCCTTCTTTTGGATCTAATTTCATGACATTTTATTTTTGTTCTCCTTTTAAAATCCCCTTGGTAATATTACCAAATATTTTAGTGGAAGAGTTTTTTCACATCCATCTTTGGTCTAATACATGGGAATTTTTTACTCTTTTTCAATGAAGTTCATTAGTAAAAGGAAGAATATCAAAATAATCATCAAATATATATTTTTCATATTTAGATTTGAAACTCTTATTGTGTTTCCTTTTCATTTTGATAACCTCGCTTTATAATATAAGATAATTCTATTTTGCGACAACTTATCTTATAAAACAACTACTAAAGTGATAAAAAAGCAACAAATAAGTTTTTAAATCTTCCATGTCATCCTATATCTTAAGGAGAGGATTTGTATCCCCATCTATTAGCACAAATTATCAGAGTATAAATTGAAAGTTGTGTGAAAAACCTGAAAGATAGGGGGTCTCCTAAAAGGGCCAACCTACCATGATCATGAGCTTTGATTGTTATGGAATTATCACACTTGGTCACCAAGCAAGGATAATGGCTCACAACACTTTGTTGTAAGACAAGAGGTCTCATCATGAGATGGGTTGTTCATGATTATCAACACTTGTAAATTGCATTGTCAATATTTGGTTACCATGCCAGGACAATGGTTTTTAAAGTTACTAACGAAATATGTTTCCCTGAAATACTAAATAGTAGATGGGATAATGACATTCCTTTGGGTTAAAAAGGTAACCCTGTCGAGGCTATGGATGCCTGATGGCAACAGTGGCTCTACCTGTGAAAATGAGAGCTCATCTTTCCTACTAATTACAATCCTAAACTTTGTCCTTTAGTTTATGTTGTAATTAATTAATGGTTGTTGTAAACATGGTGTAACACCCTCTTCCCACATCTACCCAAGAAACCGACCAGTTGGAGTAAGCATGCGGCGAGAGGCCACTATGATATGATTCGGCCTCCTAAGTCACATTAAGGAAATGGAACGGACGGAAACACACATACAAACATCCAACATCAACTTCAGAATCCTTAGGAGACATGTCAGCCACTCAGACAACCTGTCCCTAGGTCTCGCTGATGTTCTGTATCTCTTAGGCCACAGTCTCTCTCATGCTATGGGCAAGGGAGCAACCACAAACCCAAAGTCACTCTCACAGGCTTGTCTGCCAGTGACCAGAGACCAAAGTTGCTAGTGCTATGCCAGCGACTCCGGGATTTGAGCCGCTTTTTCAAGCCCAGAGCCTAGGTCACTACCCAAAATTGATCCATCTCTTCAAATCAAAAAAATAACATGGAAATGATAGTATTAAAGCAATCACTTAGACAAGACCTTTACTGGACCCCTACTAGCCATGACAGGTATTTCATCAAACATATTGCAAATGTGCAATCTACAGATGTAATTAACATTTCTGAGCATAGGGGTCTCATACTTAGCTAAGAATCACTAAGAATCATTGATGCCTCAACACATCAACTGTCATTCCATCCATTAGGTCATAGATACATTGATCATTCAATTACAAGTAAAATCATGATGAGAGCTACACATGGCTACTATCATAAAATACATATATAACCAACATAATAGTAGCATAAATTCTCACGAAAGTATAGCCATATAGACCACATATAATCCATCAAAATTCTCATAGAAATACAAGGAGAAAAACCCTTTCATTAATTATCCAACCAAGGCTCCAGGACTAGTAACTTAACACACATCTTTTACTGGGCTCTAGAGCATTTATCCAACCAAGGCTCCAGGACTAGTAACTCATCCCACCAAAGGCTCTAGAGAATTTTTCCAACCAAGGCTTTAGGAATAGTAACTTAACCCACCAAGGGCTCCAGAGTGTTTGTCCAACCAAGGCTCCAAGACTAGTAACTCAACCCAAGCTAAGGAAACATGAGAACCAACCAAAAACACAACAATGAAAATAAAACCACAACCACCATGCCTATCCAGGAAATGGCATGGCTGGGAAATAAATTGTCAATCCCGGCCATCCTTCATACCAATGACATATCACAACCAAAAATCCACATGCATATGCCATGCATGCCAAAAATAGTGAAGGAAACATACATGCAACTCGGTACCTGAAAGAAAATTTGCTGTAGTTGTTGATCCTGATGCCTTCTTGTGCTTTCATACTCTTCCTTTGCCTTCTTGCTGCAAGAATCCAAGTATGCCACACCCTCCAAGAGTGGTCCAAGAAAACTCTAAGTCTCCTAGACTATGAGAAAGAGAGAGACAATAATGAGAGATATCCAAAATTGAATTAATAAAAGGTTACCAACTGATCCTCATAAGCCTTTCTATGAATGAGGCCTCTATTTTCTTCATTTTCCATTATTTTCCTTCAATTTCCTCCTCACATACAACTTGTGAGCTTTCACCTCCCTTTTCTCCCAATTTCCATTATTTTCATAAATAAATGTGCAAAAAATGTCATTTTGCCTTTCCAAATCCTTAGACATTGCCTTTGCTAATTTCCTTAGCCATAAACAATCACAAGTGATCCCCATCACTAGTATTTTTCCCAACATTCAACTTGGAATAAGTGTCCCATCATCCATGGTTATTATTTTTCCATTAATTACTTTTATTACATGGAATTTTCGCCAGGGTTATTACACATGGCCTTGTTCTTATGATCATTACAAGAGTTGTTCAAAATGATTAAACTCTCTTTTGAATTTTTCCTTGATTTCATAGAGTTTGGATCTTAGCATTTTTATTTCATTTAGTCTTTCTCCTTTTCCGTTTTGGGATTTCATTAATAATAGACCAGAGATAACTAGTTCTTCCGAGTGTATTGCCATTGTTGTGGTAAAAACACAATCCCCCCATTATTCACTTAATTATCATTATGGGGACCCTTTGATTGAATGGTTGGTCATATTCCTATTTGATTTTGAGAGTTTGGATTTCCCAAATGAGTTTGTTTTGTTCTTATCTTTCTATCATAACTCGTTTGATCTCATTTAGAAATTTGATTTGAAAATGCTTCCTAGCCGATGATCCAACATTTTCACTACCCTAGCCTAATCAGTTGTATAAATGTTCATTATCTTTAGCCCCCTAGAAGCTTTTCATTATAAAGTGGCTTTGGCTTTTGTCACTTAAAATCGGATATAACAATTTTATTATTATTAGTCACTGAATAGTGGCTGAAACCTTTTATGTTATGAGTGGCTTTTGCTTTAATTTGTAAAGTGGAAAAATACTTTTAAAATTGGTTGTAGTTTATTGGATGGAAGACCCATATACTATGTAATCCTCCTCCACTCCCATATATCGGAGCTTTGATATCGGAGGAATTCATTCGAAATTCTTGAGATTCCAAAGTCTAATTCATATCAAAAAATATTACAACATGGAGTAGCATTGGTCCCACATGCCACATCATACTCCGCTCTTGCATATCAAAGATACCATATCGGAATTTTTCTTATGTGAAACCACTCAAAGTCTTTGACTTTCGATTGTTCAATGCCTTCGATCTCCGATTTCAATATTCCAATCCCTCCGATATATCGCTCCCTTTGATCGTCGATATTCTAATTACCTCAAGTCTCTGATAGCTGGACCCAATATGTTATTAATTTTGATCTAATCATAATTTCGCATCTGCTTCCATATCGCAACTTCTAAAATGGAACCTCCGATAAGTCCTAATCTCCAATCGTCGATATTGTTGCGGATTAGATTGGATTTATCATAAGTTTTTAATACGATTCTGCATCCGCTTCATATCGGAGCCACCCAATATCGCAAGTTTTCCATGTTGTCCCATTTCAAAACTTGCGATGAGATTTTTTTCGATCCCACTTTATTCTTGCCACTTGTCACTTCCTAAGGGGACCGATGTCTTATTAATAGAAAATCCAATTAATTAAAGTTAAAAGGTATTTGGGTCATAATTAAAAGTCATATGTGGCTACTTCTGATTTCTCTATTATAGGTAAACATTTGGGCCGATTTGAATAGATCATTCAATGAACAACCACTCATACATGTGTCAAGATCCACCAGAATAGATAGAGGAGTTTAAAACAAACAAGGACTAATATCGTGAAGAGCGCAAGCCTATTTATGAATTTGCTCAGTGGTGGTCGATAGAAAACAAATCGAACTCAACAACAAGCTAAATTGGGCACTTTATCAACAGAAGTGATCGACATTTGGCATGTGATTCAATATAAGCAATAACCACCTGATTTAATTGTTTTTATTATCTTGGTTGTGGAGAGATACATGGAGCTACTGATATTTTCACATTTCACCTCAAGCTCTCTATAAATAATCTCTTCGTAGATTGTAAAGGGATTTTTTCGGTAGAGGAGGGTAGGATAGAATAGGAGGAATTATTAGGCACTATTAGAATAGGGGTATTCAAATTCGAGAGGAAGAGAAGTAGAGTAATTCTTTGGAGCTTATAACCTGTTTGTAAAGGGAGTTCAACTCTCATGTGCACTATTTTAGTGGGATTGAAGTCTTATTTGTAGACATAGATCAAGTTGTTGACAACAAGGGATTTGCACTACTATAATCTTTTGAGGTTCTCTAACTTGATTCATATTCATAATAAAGTTTATTTCTGTAATTGTTGTATGGCACTATTGTTTGCATCGATTATTAAATAAATGTTTTAGATTTCAGATACATTTTTGTTGTATGAGTATATTGGTTTAAGTTTAGCACTATTGTTAAATGTTATTTGATATGCCCATTTAAAATCTGATCAAGCTATCTTGCAGGATTAATCAAAAATACATTTGGAAAAACTGGAGATTGTATAAGAGCATACTTTTATTTCTTTAGGCTTGCTAGCAATCTAACAATTTAAAGTTATATATGTTCTGCTTTTATACATGTCATTTTATTACAACTATTTCAGTATTGTGACTTGAACCTTTTGGTCCTTATGCATATGTTTTATTAGGAGTTGAAACTATTTAATGTTAAGCGTACGATAACTATTTATTAGGAATTTCATTGTTTGTATTTTTTTAAACAAGGATTAGACCTCGTGAACTATTTCCTTGGTCTATTTCCTTCATTCCAATTCCAATTCCTACATGCTTCTTTTCACTTCCTTTTAGCTTGCTCTTGATTGAGAGAAAGACTATTCTTTCCTTCAATCAAAATAGGTCTAGGATAAGTGCATCATAGGTTAAGTCTTGTATTTTAATTCTTGTTTCTGCATCCTGTAAATCCCCTTCGCAAAGAGGCAAAGTTTAAAGTGGTTTGGCTGAGCCACAAAGTCAGCTTAAGGATAATTCTCTTGCCTGATTAGCAAGAGGTCCGATTTGATATCTCTTCTCTATTGGTAGGTGAAATTCATACTTTAAGCTAGTGGAGATAGAGAGAAGGTAACCATACCTAGTTTAACTAGTTAGAACCACCATTTCAAGGGAAAATGAGTTGCTCTAAGTTCTCAGCCGGGTGGTCTCCCTTATAATGATGTAGGCAGAGATTTTAAAGCCTTCAACATGTTCATATGAAGGGACACGCTCGACTGGCCGACTTGATGTGGCTAACTTGAAGCTTAGAGGGAAAACACTTAAATTCAAATTTTCTCCTTTAAATATATATTTTCCATATGATTACTTGCCCAAATTTATTAACAAACGATAATGACAGTGTGCCATGATAATTTGAAGATATCAATAATAAATTTCCCTTTTCAGCTTCAATTTCTTCCCAAGGGCAATGTGTTAGGGCTAAGTGGAAATTCATCCCATTGCTATCCAAATTTCAAAAATTAGCAGTGTGGTTTGTGTATTTTTTATTGTTTATTTTTTCACTTTCTCTCAAAAAAAATTATTTGACAGAAAGAAAAAAGAAAAAAAAAAAGATTTTTTTTATTTTTATTTTTTTTTCTAATTGTGCCTCATTTGACACAACCAAATCCAATTGTTTTTTTCTTAACAATTAGGAGTTAATCTCTTGGGTTTGCCCATCTACTTTTTCTTAATAAAATTTACATATTAAAACAATTCTTACTTTTCTATGTTCTCAAATAATATTTACATCATGCCATTTATCACAAATATTTTTTATTTTTTTCAACTAACAACAACAAAAATAAAGTCATGCGATATAGTCATTTCCCTAGAGTGTTATATCAAGGCTATTAAAACTAAAAAGTTTTCCCGTGTTAGAAATATTGAAATTATTTATTTGGTATTAATTTCCATATCTCATGTGGAAAATTAATGTAAGCTGTTTCTTGATGAGATATCACCTTAGGATCAAAAGTTTGTCAAGAGTAGGAAAGTGGGGGTGGGCATTTCTTATGATGCAAGCATAATATGTTCTTTAAAAAACGTGGATGAGGAGGATTTCTATACCTTTGAATATGGATAACAACTATATCTCATTCATGGGATTAAAATAAATCTTTGATTATTAAACACTTTTGTGTGAAAACTTATGGATATCCTCAAATAAATCACAGTTAAGGCTTGACTCCTGTTTTGTCCAATATTTACTACCCTCCCTCATCTAGGGAAGAGGGTGAGAATATTCAGGTAGTCCACAAGATACTAATTTATTTAGCTAGAGTTCATAATACATGGCGAGGTGAGAGAATATATTCTTGTAGAAAAGTGAAATAAATTTCTAGGCCAAAAAATACTTTCTACTCATCTTATTTTCCACGGGTAGTAAGTTTATGTTACAAATTCTTGAACCTAATTATTTAACTAGGAATAATTTCTTAATGTGCGACATTCTACCTCTCTTAAAGTGTTGAATCTAATATACATGAAATACAATTATAGTCTTTTGATTATATTATATGAAAATATGCACAAATTACTTTTTTAATTCATTAAGAAATACTACAGGTTGCACTTCCAATTTTATATTCAAAAGATGAATAAATTTTAGATCTCTATAATTTTGGGATTATAAAATGATCATCATTACTAAGTGTAGAGAAATGAATGTCATTATTATTAGATAATTTTTATAGCGTAAACCTTTGTGCATAAAATTCATAGTTTAAATATGTTCTTAACTATTTATAATTAGCAACGATAATGTCATAGTAATGATATTCGTTAGGAAAATTGTATTCTTATATGTTTCCAAACCTTTTGCAGGTTGCTTTGCAATGTATTGATATACCTAGTTGAAATAATAATTACCTTGGCATCATTTTTAAAAAATTTGACATGGATTGCCTTAATTTCTAGATTTGTCTCAACCTATAATAAGCGGTGGTGATATGAGTAATTATATTCAAGAATATTATAGGAAATTACCATAAACATGTTTTGTTAATGCATTTTTTAAATAATTTTTTAATTTCAAAAAAAATGAAATAAAACTATTTCAAAGGACAATTGTAAAAATATACTTCAAACTTTTCTTTCTCTATTTTCATATAAACCAAATTATATTAAACATGGCATCTTTTTCAATCTTATATCTATCATTTATCGATCCTTAATGATTTTTTTTGCAAATATCATCTCTTCAAAATACTTATGACTGATTAAGATACAAATTATATCATAAAGCTAAATTCATTCTTATTAGATACAAATCCTCATAACATTTTAATCGAAATAAAAAAATCTTATATTGGTATTTATAATAAAGGTAATCAAGTATACAGATATCGATATAATAATCAAGTATACATTTATATGTTCTTAAAAGACTCCAAATATAAAAGGGCGATACCTCCAAGTTCTTATTTGATAAGTCAATATATGTATTTTTTATTAGTTCATGATGGAAAGCTTCAAAATTTATCAATGTGTTTGGTGATTGTTTACCATTGATAACTACTCATAGTGGTGAATCTAATGTCTCATTAAAAATAGCTTCCAGAGGATTTTCAATTAGCAAATGCATTATGTTAATGTAATATTGTAATTATGACATCTATTCATTAGTACAAAATGGTTAATTAGTTACTAAAAAGATGACTAAAATTTGCATATAAACGACTATTTTTCAGTCAGTGATCAATGGCTAATTTACAATATCTTATAACGCAACCAATTTTTAGTCGTATTTAGCTTAGTCATTAATTGGTTGTATCAATTTTATCATCTAATAATATATTTAGCCATAAATTTGGTCATTAATTTAATCATTGATTTAGTCATTATTTGCCACAATTAATGATCAAATACACAACGAAATATACTACTACATGGCCACTCAAGAAAACCAATTAATGACCAATGAAATATGACCAAATGATGGTCTTGTTATAAGACACTGTAAAATAGCTACTAATAGTCATATATATGCAAATTTTAATCATCATTTGAAACCAATTAATGACCAATGAAATATGACTAAATTTCAATCATGTTATAAGATATTGTAAATTAGCTACTAATCACTAGTAAAAAATGAGAAATTAGTGACTAGGTGATTAAAAATGTTAGTCACCATAATTTTTCCAAGTGAAATAATACAAAAAATGAGAAATATTAAGTGACCCAACTAAAAACAACTAACATAAACGACTAATTTAGTCTCGGGTTAAAATATACTACTAGCTAAATTTAAGTAATACAATTAAAAATGACTAACGTGAATGACTAATTTAATTTAAGAACAAAAATGCAACTACCTAAAAAGTACTACAATAATACAAATAAGTTGTTTATGTTAGTCATTTTAATTGTGTCACTTCAATAATCTAAACTTACTAGTGATATGAGACCCAACGGTTGTTATAGATTTAATGAAAAGTTATACTTCCTTACACTTCTTTATTGGATCAATGGATGATTAGAGTTATGGTGCTGATTAAAATCTTTAGGGTTATATCCTTTAATCACATTCACATGAAATTAAATTCAAAGGCTAACAAATTATCCATAATGGGAGTGGGATTGCAACTAGGTTGAATACATTATGAAGAATACCTGCACGGAGAAATGTTGGTTAATTAGTAGAACACACATTTCCTTTAGTAGAATATTTAACTTTTCATGCATATCTACATTTTGTATTATTAAGGTCATATCTATAGAACTTAGGATACTAGTTTTTAACTTGGATATCAAGTTGTTTATTTAGTTTGAACATATACTATGGACATTGTCGTACTAGGATTTTATGATTTTTTTTGAATTTTATGGGTATTTTGATATTGCCCAAACATTAGATTTTGCACATATTATAATATAATATCATACATGTGAAGCAAATTTAGTATATGATAAATAATGTAAATTACACTTTTTGCATTAATATTAATACCAAAAAGAAGTTTTTTTTTTTGGGATTTTTTTTTATTGACATTTTCCCCCACGTAAGTCAATAACTACTTTTAAAAAATTATGCCTTCCCATTTAGGATGTGCTGGAATTCACCCGAAACCAATTGAAGGCCTTCATTTTCATCTGCCCCGTTGCAATTAAAATATGACATGTGGTTTAGTTGCGCTTTATAGTATGTTTCAGAGTGTCAGGGTAACTAGCTTGTGGATAGGGAGATTTATCAGAAATAGTGGTAGGTATGGATTGATGAATGGAAATGGCAGTATTCTGTGCTAGAGAGGCAATGTGATGAAGGCTATGAATATTGGGAATTTTGAGTCGCACCACCAATAACACCACCTCCAATCAAAGCTAAGTCATAGCCTACATAAGTTAAATCCTACAAAATCTCATGGAATCGCCCTCAATTCAATCCTAATGAAAATTGTACCCCATTATCCCTTAAAAGAAAAGAGATGACAAAATCCTCTTCTAGACCCTAGAAGGAGGTGCTATGGCCCAATACTGCCATTGATGTCTTGCTCCTCAAGTTTGAAAACATGTGCTTCAATGTTAGCCAGGGTCAACTGAGGAATACCAACTAGGGTCAAATATTCGATGCTGTCAATGCTACCTGCAATGTTAATTACAATAGATTCCAATGCAAATACAAGTGAAATCTCCACAAGAAATCCTACAACAAGGCCAAGTTTCATGGAGAGACTTTCAGGTTTTTGTTCTATAAGCGCGTGGAGTGCATTGTGCATAGGGATTTTGGGTAGAAGCTCCATGAAGAAGAAGAGGAAGAGGAAGAAAAATAATAAGAAGAAGAAATGGTTTTTTAGGATGATGATGTGTATAGCATTTGTGAAGTAGCCTCTATTGAATCCAAGCCCGTCTTGACTTCTATGAGTGCCACCAAGAATGATGATGTGCACAGATGAACTAAGAAGAGAGGGATGACCCTCAAGTCCTTTGGTTGTAAGGTGGAACAAAGCATGGAAAATATGGCACAGTCCATGAAGAGCATAGAGAAGATCATGACTGATAAAATGAAGAAATTGTTTGATACCTAAATGGAGATTACCTCAATCCTTGTCCAAAACAACTAAATGGTATTTTTTATTCCATGTTTCCTTAATGTCAATTTCAAAATATATTTTCTTCATTGTTGGTGAAAAGAGTCATGGTGGTTTGGTATATAGTGTCATTAAAGGAACAAAAGGGTATGTTTAATTATGAATATTGTTACTACCCATTTTCAAAATCTTTGTTCTTCAGTATTTGGGAAGTGGGTTTGTAACTATTTGCAATGTTTTCCAAAACAACAAAATGATATGTATTATTGTGATCATATTTGAAAAAGACACCAAGTCTTCCATATTCTGCAGGGTCATGCTTGGCCCAGCCATGCTGTTGAGATGAGTTAACTTAGTCATTTTGATACTCTATTGGTGAGTCATAATGGCTAGCAGCAAGGTAGACCATCTAGTACTCATAGGTTATTCATTTCCCAACAAGAAAAACTCATAGCAGGATGGAAAAAGGTCATTGACATTAATTATAAATGCCAAAAGTGAAAGGAAAATCCCTCATTTTGAATGAATTCTACTGTTCAATTTTCATCAAGTCTAAGTTAAACCTTTAGAATCATTTTCCAAATTGAAATTTTCAACTTTGATTCTGAAAATTCTTATTTCTATTTTCAAAACCTCAGTACTTCATTGTCATGGAAGGAGTCATGGTGGCTTTGTTGCAATGCTTTCCAAAACAACAATTTTTTATATTTAATATTGTGAATTCTTACCTCCCATGCTCAAACTTTGTATTTCATTGTTGGGGAAGTGGGTTATGGTGGTTTTTTATGAAATGTTATGCAACACAACAAAATGGTACTTGTAATTCTGAGCATTCTTACTTACTATTTTAAAAATCTCCATGTTTCATTGTTGGCGCAGAAGGTTATGGTGGCTTTGTATACAACGCTATCCAAAACAACAATCATACAATTATGAGTATTCTAACTAAGTTATTTCCCATTTGCAAAATATGTTTTTATTGTTGTTTGCTATGTTGAGTTTTGTGCAATGTTGTCCAAAACAACAAAATGGTATGTTTAATTTTGAGTATTTTCACTCTCACTTTCAAAATCTTTGTGTTGCATCGTTAGATAAGGGGATTATGGTGGCTTCAAAACAAACATTTCTTCATATTACACTTGATTCATAATGTTCATCATAAGTGTAGGAGATTGGAAAAATAACTACCAAATGGGAAGAATCACTTCATGGAAACTATTGGCTTATTGATAAGAAGACATTTTAGTGTCGTGAAGCTTCTGTGGTTGTTGGAATTAGTAGATGTTATTAAGAGTGTAGTAAAAGTTGGTGATGCATTATTCAGGACTATGGATAGATGGTTGATTTGGAATTTAACTAGGGAATTAAAGGATATAAATATGGAGCAAATGTTCAAGTAATTCATGTCACTGATTGCTCAAATGTAGCTCGAACCATGTTGATGGATTTGAAAACACTTTCCACTTACCCATGAGATTTTGAAAATTTCTACAATTATTATTCCTTGGATTATTAGTAACACTGAAGTAATTGGAAAAATTGTTCAGGGATGACCTTTTATCAGAACCCCAATTTCTAGGCTCTTAGGAGATCAAAATGTTGTCATGCTTGGTTAGTATTGCAGGAAAGGTGAAGAAAAGAGCACTTATGGCATTGGATGCTTCATTATTTTGAACACGGGTCAAGAAGTCATTAACTCTACCAATGGCTTATTGAGTAAAGTGGAATTCAACATCGGATCAAATGCACCTAAAACTTATGCTTTGGAATGCTCTGTATCCATTAGTGGAGCTATTGTACAGTGGTTCAGGGAAAACCTTGGTGTAATCCAAAGTGCCAGTGAAATTGAAGATATGGCAAGATTAGTGGAAAATACTGGAGGTGTTTATTTTGTTCCGGCCTTTAATGGCTTGGTTTCTCCCTAGTGTAGAGATGATTCCATAGGAGTTTGTATAGGGATGTCATCTTATACAACAAAATCCCATATAGCTCAGGATGTGCTTGAGAGTACGTGTTTTCAATTAAAAGAAATCTTGAATTCTATGAGTATAAATGTCAAACAAGATGAGAAGAGCAAGGAAAATGGGGATTTTCTTTTGAAAGTTGATGGAGGAGCATCGGTTAATAAACTTCTCATGCAAATTCAAGTAATTTGAATATTCTCCCTCTGTAATTGAAACGTAACACATTTAAATCCTATCTCTTCATCATATTGTGCATCCATACAATGTTTTGAATCATAATCATAATACATATTTTATATTATGTTTCTATTAATATTGTGTCTTGTGCATAGGTGAGATACACAAGTATATCTTTCAAATTTAGTTAAATCCTAATACATTTCCATTGAAGGTATGTTTATAAATCCAACGGAATGCAACTTCCCCCCTTACTATGACATTGATATTGTGCCAAACAACCAATAAAGGTCAAACAATCAGGTTAAAAGTTTAATTTGAAATTGTCTAGCTAATAACTATTAGCATTCATAGATCACAAACTATACAAGGGGGTATGCTGTATATATTGATGGGGATCATTTCTACTTACAAATGATAGAAACTCCTAAAGCATGTCAAAATATTCATAATATAAGGTATGCTTTCTTCCAGATGAATGTTGACTAGAGAATAATTCTTGAACACTATTGCTAACCTTTGGGCTAAATAAGATTGTTATTCCTTTTTTACCATACCTACCCTTTTGAAAAATTTAGCAACATAATTCTTCCAAGCAAATAGATAGGCAAATCCAAATGGGATAGAGTCAAGGGTGAACAATCATAATGTGTTTTCATATTTAGCCCAATACTGGCTGTTTTATTTATTCTCAAATATGTTTTTATAACATTGTCACAATCTTAACTGATTAAGGTAATTACAACTGTTGGATCTTGAGATCTTCCTGTGCAAGTCATTTTCCAGTGAGTTCAACTATGAGGACATAAAACATAATTTTGTATTAAGTATATCTTGTTTCAATTTGTTAGAACAAATGTATTTTAGCCAATACTAAAATTTTTGTTTCATAGATTGATTTATTGGGAAGTCTAGAGCTAACTCCCGTAGGCACATAGAATACTTCATTGGGCAAAATATATGTCACAGGTCTCACAACTGGTGTTTGGACCAAGGAGAATATATTTTCCTTTGGAAGTAGAAAGGAAGAACCTTCATTATTTTATCCAAAATTTGGGGATGAGCAAAGGAAAAAATGATGTGATACATGTTGTAAAGTAGTAAAAAGGACATTTGACCTTGAAAATATCTCTTCCTGGTGCATACACTATTATCTGTCATCGATTATTTTAGCATAAATGATAGATATTTTGGAAAATTTGCTTGACGTTACTAGAAGCCCATCTCATTTCAAGAAATTATTGAAATTTCAATCCTTGTAACAAATTTGGAGTATAGAATAAATTGTTGTTATTGTGACAAATTTCTGACTCTAGAATAAACTATTGTTATAATTATTCTGCAAAATAAAGGTAAAAGCAACAATATTGTGCAAGGACCATATTTTATTGCATGAAAATACTATATATCCATCA
The DNA here is from genome assembly GCA_000404065.3 of Pinus taeda. Taxonomy (NCBI): domain Eukaryota; kingdom Viridiplantae; phylum Streptophyta; class Pinopsida; order Pinales; family Pinaceae; genus Pinus; species Pinus taeda. The sequence continues at coordinate 48,882 of APFE030562459.1, forward strand.
GTGTTATCGTATTTCCTTATCCTCTAATTAAAATAAGTCGCAAATATGAATTTTGATTAGGTTGATTTGTTTTCTTAAGCAGTCGAGTCTTTCTTAGTAGTCTCCCTTTTATAAATCCTTGTAACATAATTTTTGTTGCGTGATTCATGGATGTATTGAATGTTATCATAGATATTGTAGAATACAATAGTAAGACAACATTTTCAATCTTGTGTTAAAATTTTGAGTGTGTGTTACTACATCCTTTTCATATCAGTCCTTCATGGATTCATATATGGAAGGGATACAAAATGGATCTGTACGGGATTTTAAACATTGAATAAATAAACTTTCATGTCAATTTTGATAACTAGAACCAAATATATGATAGTAGATTTGATCTCTATTATACTGCCACCTACAACCACCCATCAACATAGCTCCGTTTGTGCAGACACTTTTATCATGTACATGGGTGTCAATTAAAAGCCATATGTTTACAAAGAGCAATCAACCTATTTTTGTTTCTCACTCCAAGTTGTCTATTCTATATCTACTTGACCTTTATTTCAACAATCAATTTACAACTTCATATGTAATAATATTTAAAACCACATAAAACTACATAAAGGCCCGTACATAAAAATCCATCTTTGTAGGTATTTCAAGTTTTTTGTTCTGTGTCAATTATATCAACAACATGAAGGAATTTCAGTTGCCAAGACCAACCTATATAAATTTAAGTTGGAATGTCTAATAATGCACAAAATGGACCAAATATGCCACTACCAAGAAAATGCCTTCCATATTATGCAAGAGAAATGGAAAATTATTTTTTGATTTGTTTCATTGTCTACTATTTCCCATCTTATGGTGGTTACCCCATTTTTCAACTTGCTACAACTTTCACATTGTCTTTTTGGTATGTCTTTTTTCCAACTACAAAATTGTTCTATTTTTCAAGAGGTTTATATCCTTGTAAGATATATAGAAGTAATAGTAGTTGAATATTACCATGAATTGAGTGTCTTCTTTCTCATCCAAATCAGATACTTCAAATAAATTCAACTTGGTCTGGTTAAGAATTGAGTGGATTCCTTAGTATCATAATTGTTAAAATTATTTAACTACAGAAAAATTCCACTTTGGAAAGCTCATATGATGAAGATAATAATTGCAATGGATTCCTCTTTTTGAGATGACAAAAATTGACCTAAATATCACCACATTTGGACAAGCAAAAGTGGGTTTTTTAATTTATGTTCCCACTCATGTATATTAGATCAGGTCGGCCCTATGCATATGTACAATTGGATAGGTCAGCCTCAAGATCAGGTGGATCCTCATGGAATCCACCTGGACACATTGATTAAGACATCTTCTCATCTCTTCTATTTTCTTGACTCGCACGGGTTTGATGGAGAAAGTTCGCATAAGTGTTTGACACTATAGGGTTAAAGCTCGCACAGATCTAGGGTTTCTATTTCTCAAATGCACGCTCGTAACTGAGTATTTTCGACCTCATACGTAGACACAGAGTGGTCAAGGGTGCGACTGGGATGTCTCAGATGCTCACACATAAGCTTGAAGGGTGGGTTTAGGGTTTCAGAAGTAGATCAGGTAGTTTTTTCCCCATATGCACGCATAGAATGGTGAAGGGTGCAACTAGGTAGCCTCAGTCTCTCGCATAGTATCTTGAAAGGTGTGTCTGAGGGTTTGAGGAAGATCTAAGTGTATTTGTCCCTAGTTGCATGCATATAGTTCACCAGGGAGCATCAAAACTGCCATAGTCACTTACACAACTTCTCCTCCATGCGTCCGAGACTAAAAGATGAAATTTCAATATTCCAAAGACTCCGCTGAATGAAAAAAGTGTTCAACGGTTGACTATAGATAATGATAACACATTACAGTCCTCATAATTAGGGTTTTGAGTATAAGCATGATTAGGTTCATTTCATGAATGTCATAGTTGTTTTACTGGTTAGTTGCATAGACAAAGATATTGATCATTGTACTCTCTTTTGCTGAATCATTTGATGATGATCTAAGAAGAAGAATCTGGAAGGGTTTTCTCCATAGTGGTTTTTTCCCTAGTCTCAGATCAATCCTGGTGTCTCTATGCGTGCATTCTTTTCTTCTATTATTCCTTTATGTTCTGCTGCATTGATGATAATGATGTTGTTCTTTCTACATAGTTGCATATGTTGATGAATAATGATGTAAATCTAAATAATGTAATGATGATATGGGGTGAAGTTAATGTGTTAATGAAGAAATGCAATTATCTTAGAAAATAACAATATAGCCCTCAAAAAAATTAACATGGGATCAAAGTGGAAGCAAGAAGAGGATGATGGAGACCTAAAAGAATTCTAGGGTTTGAAGAAAACCTTAAACAATTTATGTATTAGGGTTTAATGGATATTATGAGGATAGGCTTTGAGATAAGCCCTGGATTATGGAAAAAAATATGTGATATGAAACCTAGTATGGTGAATGTGAAGATACTCAAGAACTTGTGAAAGATTTGATGAAACCCTAGATGGGATAATCCCTAGTAGGATTGGTTGGTTGATTTTGAGGTAACATTGCTATGTGGACTATCGATAGTGATGGTTGGTTCAAGAGGGAGAGGATCACCTCTCATTGAAGACAAGTATTTCTTGACTTATGATGCCTCTTACCTTTGTTTAGACTTATGGATCTGATTATTTTGTTTATTGTTTATACTTCCTGCATATGTATTTGAGGGTATGTATGTTTCTAACCTCCTTGATGAGATGTGATAAGTGGATCCTTCTTGAGGATCATTTGAAATTGAGAAAGGATGGCTAGAGGTGGAAAATAGTTGAAGAGGCTCTATATGAAAAGATGACAAATTGCTACAATTTGCCTATGTTTAATGAAAAGGTGCATAAGTATTTGAATACCACAAGGTATGCATGGTATGTTGTATTTCAGTTGTAACATTGGATGGCTAGGTAAGCCCTAAGGTATGATGAGAATTTATCTTTCTTTAATGGTTCATACATGCATGTGAAAGTGACTTGGATTTATGTTTCCTATGATGAAATGATGCACCTAGTGTTGAACATTTTGATATTCTTGAATTCTATGAGGCTAGCTAATGTTGATATATTAGTATACTTGATGTTTGCCTAACATCTATCTTTTGGATATCTTGATCCCATAAAGAAGGCTATAACCTTGACTCTAGTAGATGATACTCTTGATACTTGTCATGCATAAGTCATTATGGATTTCACATAGAAGGATAGCTCATTGACTCTTATACATGATACTATTTATAATACTTGTAATAAGAATGATGAAAGCATATGGAAAGAGAGATTGACACTCTCGTTGTTTTGGTAAAGTCTTATTGAATGACCTATCTTGATCCTATTGATCATGATGAGCATGGTAACCATGCTAATAGAAGTATAACTATGAGGTTGATATTATAGATCATGTCTTGATATGATGAGTAACTATGAAACTGAATGCTTGAACTTGATGGGTTGAATTGATAGAAAGTGCTATTGTGTTCATAATCTTTGAGATATGATGTTACATATGTTTGTTGCCTTGAGCCAAATCCCTTGATGAAAGGTTGATAGTCATGATGTGATGATGTAGTAGTTGATGTGAACATGTTATGACCATGATGGGTATATGTTTTTCTTTATGATCTAAAAATTTGTTGATGCATTTTAGAAAGGTTGATGGCATGAATGAAGATGACTGAAGTAGATTCCCATTCATATCCCTTCTCATACTATCATTTGCATTATATGTATATTATGTACTATTGAAATATGGTTTATGGGCATGAATGGACAAATATCTAACATTGATGATCTGCAACATAGTTATGATCTGTGTAAAGAGAGTTTTCCCTTTCTCTAAGCATCAGTCACGCTGAAGTAGGCTTACAGGTGTGATTGTGGCCTCCCAACTGCACGGATACAAACATATGGGTGCGACCAAGGCCCTGAGATAAATTCTGGGATGATTCAACCACAATCACTCACATAACATCTTGAATAGTGCGATTGTGAGTCCCAGTCGCATAGAGGAAGGCCTATGGGTGTGACTATGCATGCAGAACACAGAAAATGAAGTCTTGTGCATGAAATCAAATGTTCACATGGAGGATGTCAGTACTACATATGTGTTTCAAATAACAGAAAGATATGAATGCAGGAAAATCTTGAATGTTTTCCATAATATGAACATGAAGACTGGACTTGTGCTTGTAGTTGACCACGACATACATATAGATATGTCATTATGTTTGAAGTTTGTGCAACAAGAGTTTGGCATGATTTGGTTAATTAATGTAGATGAGAATTGTTTAGAGTTTTGACGTGATGCTTGACAATGACTTAGAACTTTGACTTGATGATTGAGATATGTTTTAGACTATAGATCTCTCTACGATAGAAAATTTGGATTTAACCTAATGACTAATGATTTTATTTGACGATTGTTGATCTTCCCTGATATCAATGATATATGAAAATAATGACTTCCAATGACTTATATGGGTATTCGAAAATGGTTTTGTATTGGCCTCCCGTTTCCTAGAACAATTGATAGTTGTGATTGAGTGTGAATATGGAACTTGCATGACTTATCCTTGGTGTATGCATTTGCATCTAGTGACAGAAATGACTTGTATTATGATAATAAGAATGACTTTATTAAGTTTTGGATTGATATTGCATTGTTGATGACATCTTGTTGGCATGATAATAAATGAAGTCAAAAATTGATATGAGCTATAACTGTCACATGGTTAGAAGAATTGATATTGTGATATTGATGACTTTAATAATAGTTTTGATATAGCTTCTAAACTTCGATGAGCTGAAGGTACAATATTGTTTTATGAAAAGCTAAGAAAGTTGGTTTGGTAAAGTTTTATGTTTGCAGGGAGCATTGCATGAAGCAAGCTTCCCAATCCAGATATGTCCACATTGAAAGTTATCTAATGAAGCTAGGATGATGTGTTGATCCAAACCTCTACTTCAGAAGTGTTCCAAGGTATGATTTTGATTTTGGTTTTGGTTCTATATATTGATGATCTACTCTTGATAGGAAATGAGCCGATGATTATCAAATTAAGAGGGAGATGGCTTATGAAGCTTGAAATAATGGATCAAGGCATGACCAATTGATTTCTAAAATTGGGAAAAGAAAATCCATATTGTGAAGCTATTGAAGAAGTATTTTAAAGTGAAAATGCAAATCCTTCGACACTTTGGTTTGAAGTTCAAGATGTTGTTGAAATTGACATGGCATACGATAGTTGATTGATGCATTGATGTTTCATTTTTTGAACATTCGTCCATATATATTATGTGCATAAAACCTGAATGAGTTCATGATTGAGTTCTTCATTCACATTGAGTTTCCACCGAGCATCCTTCGAGATATCTACATAAGATGATCAATTCTTGATCTAAGATATTCTTTATATGATATGTTACTACAAGGATGTATTTTTGATATTGAGATTATAGTTGAGGAGCAAATTTGGATGCTTCTTTAGTATGATATTTGCCATGATATCTTAGATGAGAGGTCCATAACACGACTGAGGTTGAGTACGATGTTTCTAGCATGGCTAGCTATGAGGCAGGATGAAGAAGCTCCTTAGAGAGTTGTCTGAGCATGATTTGGATATAAAATGGAAACATTGTGATGAAAAAGAGTGGTATTTGATTGGAAGAGAATCCCATATATATAGTTGGGAGCAAGATATTTTCATAAATTGAGTCAATGCAGTTTTTCAAGACAAGCATAGGCTTGTGATTAACACCTCCTTGAGAGGGAGGATGATTATGGTACCCTTTTGTGATTTATATGATTATTTATGATCTAACATGATATTTGATATGATTTGTTGTATGATCATGAAAAAATTGCTATTGATACAAGCATATACCAAATTTAAGTATGATGAGAGAAGCGATGATCGAGGACACTGGGCCAACTCTTTCTCCCTGCCTTTGCTCCCGGAGTGATGAATTGAGATAGAGGGCTCCTAGGGTTGAGGGAAATCTGGAAAATAGGGTATGAACCCTATATGTTACCCATAGGGTTGGATATGTTTCTCCCCTATCTTCATAGGGTTGGAGAATGTTTCTCCCATGTATCTTGTTTGGTCTTTACAGAGTATAGCCTAGTTCACATCATACCCACAAGAAGGGATTTTTAGGAATACCGCTCCCCATTTTGCTAATGGGTTGAGAGTGTACTTGGGTTGTACAACCCAAGTCTATTATGATGTAGGTGTTCTACCACATGACTATTCAGTGTTATTGATGGGAATATCAGTAGGAAATAGGATTGGGTTGAGATAACCCTATGCAGTTATGGGTTGAGAATGAGCTCCTCGATGTGATTTTAGGGTTGTGATATGCTCCCTTGTGTGTTTAGATATCATATTTCTCAATGTGGGGTTGTAGATGTATAGCTCCCCCACGAGATTCCAAGTTGATATGGGCTCCCTGATGTGGTTCCAGGTTGAGATGTGCTACTTGATGATGATTGATGATGAGATTCCGGGTAGTAGTCTGCTGGCAGAGATTCTAAGTAGTAGTCTGATGAATAGAGCATGGTATCTTAAGCTCCTCTTCGGTAATAAATTCTTATTCTTTTAGATTTGAGAATGTTCAACATATGAGCATGGACAATCAAGAGATAAGCATAAATAAGCAAGGGATAGATTGAGTTTTTCATTGATGATTTGTGATGATCAGATACTTTAGATGGTCATGAAATGATGATTACATGACAGAGATGATACATGATGACACTTGAATGACATATTCATCGATGGATAGATATTGACAGGTGGAATTATCCCTAGTTGAGAGGGGGTGTTAAAATTATGAAACTGCGGTCAAATTCCACTTTGGAAAGCTCATATGATGAATATAATAATTTCAATAGATTCCTCTTTTTGAGAGGACCAAATTTGACCTAAAGATCACCACATTTGAACAAGCGAAAGTGGGTTTTTGAATTTATGTTCCCACTCATGTATATTAGATTAGGTCGGCCCTATGCATATGTACAATTAGATAGGTTAGCCTCAACATCAAGTGGACCCTCATGGAATCCTATAAATAGGAGATACCTCAAGCTCATCTGGACACATTGATTAAGCCATCTTCTCTTCTATTCTATTGTCTTGGTTCGCATGGGTCTGACAAAGAAATTTCACACAAGTGTTTGAAACTATAGGGTTGAAGCTCACATGGATCTAGGGTTTCAGTCTCTTGGATGTACACTTGTAAATAATTATTTTCGACCCCAAAATCATGCACAAATTGGTCAAAGGTGTGACTAGGAAGTCTCAGACGCTCACACATAAGCCTAAGGGAGTGTCTAGGGTTTCTGAAGCAGATTGGGCAATTTGGTCCCCAGATGCATGCACAGAGTGGTCAAGGGTGCGACTGGGCAGCCTCAGTCATTCACATAGTAGTGTGAAGGGTGCTTATGTGGATTTGAGGCAGATCTTAGTGTATTTTCCCTCAGTCGCGTGCATACAACTCACTAGGGAGCATCCAAGACTGCCATTGTCATTTGCACAACTCCTCCTCTATGCGTCTGGGACTAAAAGATGAAATTTCAATATTCTAAAGACTCTGCTCAGTGACAACAATGTTCAATAGTTGACTACATACAGTGAAAACACATTACACTCCTCAGAATTAGGGTTTTGAGTATAAGCATCATTAGGTTCATTTCATGGATGTCATAATTGTTTTACTAGTTAGTTTCATAGAAAAAGATATGGATCATTGTACTCTCTTTTTCTGAATCACTTAATGATGATCTAAGAAGAATAATTTGCAAGGGTTTTCCCCATAGTGGGGCTTTCTCTGGTCTCAGACCAATCTTGGTGTCTCTATGTGTGCATGATTTTCTTCTATTGTTCCTTTATGTTCCATTGCGTTGATGATAATGATTTTTTTATTTCTACATAGTTGCATATGCTAATGAATAATGGTGTAAATATGAATAATGTAATGATGATATGGGGTGAAGTTAAAATGTTAATGAGTAAATGAAATTATCTAAGCAAAGAACAATATAGCCCTCAAAAAAATTAACAATAATGAATCCGACTAGGAGACTATTTTTAAATTATTTTCCACATTTTAGATTGGACCATATTAAAGGATTCATCTTCATATTTTTCCCTTTGAACCTCACCTTCGATAAGAATAACTAACCTTTGCCCCCAAATTGTAAAGCATGGTCAAACATAATGTTTTCCATGGCTACTTTTATATTTTTTGTTTTGTTTTGAATGTATTTTCCTACCACTTTTATGTACTTCTTTGACTTGGTGTATGAACTTTACAATTTTTTTTAGGGTTGCCTAGTTACCTCATTTACATAGGAACATTTATTGCCAACTCTAAATAAGGCTAGGGATGACACCAAGATGCTGAAATGTAGAGACGTGAATATAACTACAAAATACATATTACAATTTATAACTATGTTAGTTACAAGGAATATTATATTTTCATGTTTGAGGATGTAGATGACTACACATCTTCAAAAAAAAATGTCACTTTGGTCTGTTCATCAATTTACATTAGAAATTAGTGTTTTTCTTCAATTTGGTATTTACTGTAACAAATTTTCTTCCAAAAGTGATCCAAAACTATTTTTAGAATGCCTAAAATAATGATGAAGGTAAAAAAAAATTGATCCTTGGATTAAAGAAGAGCACCTGTAGCTTCGTTCCCTATTATGGTTTTCTTATATGGAACCAACATTCTTATTTTTCTAAACTACTTTTGTTTGAAAAAAATGTAGTTGTGTTTCACTCTAATTTTAGGTAACCCACCAAGGGAGTTTATGGAGACATACTAGGCACCAAAAAAGGGACACAATACAAAAAATTCCTCATGGAAAGTTATAATATACAACATAAAGGACACCCCTCCCAAACTTTTTAACATCCACCACCATTTGGCCTAGTAGAAAACCATTTACAAATTCATCTCTGACTTTTAAATTTTTAAGTTTCAAACTCAAATCGCTATTGAAGGTTTGACAGATATAATATGTGTTTCATATCTTCTTCTACAACCCATATATAACATTATTGTATTGCATATCCTCTTCTGCAACTCTTTAAAACATTATGTTGTTGCTCAGTCAGAACAAGTGCCCATTTCCATTCCTTTTCCGCAACTTTTCAAAAACATTATGTTTATCTTCAGTTAAAACAGATGTTACAATTTCATTGATTGCATCATTTAAGCGAAATGCTATGTATGGATAATGCCAAATCCAAATAAATTCTCAAAATCAAATGGAATTATCCATGTAACTTCGAAGTTTTGAGAGTTGTTTAGCTGGTGGCCATTTCATCACAAATTCCTTCACAACTTGAATACACTTAATATCAATGTGTAATTGATTTTCATTTTTTGTGTACTTAAGATTTGAAATATGCTATAAAATTCAAGGCAAGAGAATATTATCTTATCCTACCTATCAATTTAAGTGAAGGTTGTTGGCATTGGTTGGGGATATTGTTGCTAATTGTCTATGATAATAGTGAAGAATGTTCCTTCTCTGTTTGGAATTTATTTGAAGAATAAGTGCGGTAATTCAGAGTCTAGACATCATAAAATATGGGGATTACTAATATGTCTTGGTTGTTTTATTGTGAAATTTCTAGGCATTGATATAATCATGGCATGATGTGGAATTTTTTATTCTTCGATTTCGACTGTATTGATTATTCTCCATTTCTTTGATGGTTTATTTGTTTCCATTTGATTTATCTTGAATGATATAGGAATTTTTGTTTCATGGCAGTTATAGTTCTTTTTTATGTGAATATGTAGAAAATGCACACAACCAAATAATTGACAAAATATGGATTAATATGCTAACGAATTTATCGACATTGAATGAACTTCATTTTTCTCTGACCTGAGCCTTATTGAGGAGTTAATATGGAGTTTCTAAGAGATGAAGAAATTTGATTTTTCTATTTTGGAATAAAATATTACAAGGTCAGTTACTTTCAAATACCTTTTCTCTTTCTTTATGAGGAGATCATTTGTGTGTATTTTTTCATTTCGTGTTTATGAGCTTTGAATGTAAAAACTTTCCTTTGCAAAGCATAGGCAAATGTTCTTCTATTGTAGTACAATGTGAATCTTATTAAAAAGAGAGTAACCAAAATCCTTTTGTGACTCTTTGAGTGATCAAATAGTGCAATCCATGTGGCTGCCAAACTTACTTGACACAGACCTTTATAATGGCCATTGGTGGATTTTTCCTGACAAAGCCAGGAAGCGAACCTTTTGAGCTTATCAAAAACTCGAAAATACTCATCAACGGAAATATACATAGGAGTTTAATAAGGGGGGAATTAATTACCTCACGAAATACTTTCTATACAAATGCTCAACAACCTTTGGAGATAACAGGCTTGTGGACCCCAAATTTATTTGACTTAGGCCTTTATGATGGCCTCTAACGGAATCCACTTGATAAAGTGGAGAAGTGTGTGCCTTTTAAGTTATTTGCAAACACAAGAATACTCATTAACAAAAACATTTGTAGTAGTTTCATCAGGGGGAAATAATGAAGATACATGACCATGTGGCAAGTCTAGAGGGCACTCAATGAATTGTTGATGCTCTCAGTGGTCTAACTAATCAATCCACCCGGTAATGTATGGATCATTGATGCCAAAGAGTGAAATTTGTAACAATGATCTCACCCTAAAGGATATCCATGAATATGTACTACATTAAGACCTATATTTATAAGGTAAAATCCATTCTTAATATGTACCATATCAGATAGATGAAAATTTTCAATATGTCCATTAACATCTCATGGTCTTTCACATCAAATGTTATATTTTGCAATATACAACTGTTGGGCAATTTATTGGGCTTAAATTGCTGCATTAAATTATCGACCAAGGAAACTCGTAAGCTTTTGATGATGCCAGCACTATATGTGCAGGAGTAGGCAACTAATTCTATGTCTAGTGAAATTATTTAAGATTCAATACAATATGCAAGGGAAGAGGCTCCTAACTAAGGAGATCCTGGTTGTCCTTCCCTACAATATCATAGAGAAATCATAAAACTAGAAACTTGAAATGCAAACAAGAGGATGAACTTTAATTGTTGTTTAGATTCAAAGAGAGAAAGACTAACTTAGTCTCTTGATTGTCCTCTCTTGTACTAATCCATACTAAACTAAGATTCATCCATAAGCATAAACTAAATGAAATAACTTGAAACATAAAAGCAAAAAGATGAATTCCAATTATCATACAAATCAAATAGAGAGAGAGCCTAACTTAGACTCTTGTTGTCCTCTCATATGTTGATAAGACTCTAATTGAAAACTCATTCATCAATCAAATCCTCAAACATCAAACATCTAAGCAATTAAATAAAATAAGATCTAATATGAAACAACATGTTCCTTTGCTCCTTCTAGAGTGAGC